>JAAAKQ030481829.1:3356-17936 GCA_010016005.3 Zanna intricata
TATATATATATATATATATATATATAGTCGAGATGATAACGTTGTAATAAGAATAAAAGTTCTATTAAATACAATTTGTTTTTTTTCTTGAGATAATACATATTTGTCAAACTATACGTACTTTAATAACTATGTTTTAATGTCCTTTTTTCTTATAAATGAAGAACTGAATATTTTACAGAGAGAAAGAGAAATAAAGTGAGAGATCGAGTTATTATATAATTTATGATAATAATCATATAGATATTTTTATTTTTTTAAATTACATTATTAAGAAAGCTCACGCATAACATTCGTGGATAGGCAATTTATAGATAACCTGTAGCGAAAAGATCATCTTTCTTCTACTCAGTAAATCAAATTTATTTATTTATTTGCTAAATTTTAATAAAGCACTAAAAAGATAAAAATATTATCAGATTCATAATAATTGCTTATTTAAAAATATAAAATGTAGAATTTTATATTTATTGCCTATTAGTGTTGTTTGAGTGAGCTTTAATTATTTTTTAAATAATTTAAACAAGGTTTTTTTATTCAATAAAATATGCATACTTAATTCTTCAATCGCTTGAAAATAATTATTAAAATAAAAATCTTTTTGATTTATGATACAAATTTAGAATTTTATTTAAGCAATTTATTTTTACAATACGTCGCCAAAAGGATTGCGACAAGTAAACTTTTTGGCCACCTCAAATACAATATTTTTTTTTTTTTGTTTGACCTCCAGAACCACCGTTAAGATATATCTTCAGAGGATGAGATGAATGAATTGTGGCGTGTGTGAAAAATGCCATGCCTGCCCGGGATTCGAACCCGGGACCCCCGGATGAAAGGCCGAGACGCGACCACTCTGCCTCGGAGGCCGGCCAAATACAATATTAATGATATGCATAACCTCTTATGATAAAAACGAAGCAATTAGTTAACCAAAACAAAAATAACAGATAAAATACTAGAGTCAGGTAGAGGATAATAAAAAAATAGTCACGAAAAAAAGATACTGAAGTCTAAGCAAAACCCACCGGGCTGGTCTAGTAGTTAACGCGACATCGCAAATCAGCTGATTTCGAAATCGAGAGTTATGGTTCAAATTCTAGTAAAGGTAGTTATTTTTATACGGATTTTAATACTAGATCGTGGGTACCGGTGATCTTTGTTGGTTGGTTTTCAATTAACCACACTTCTCAGGTGTGGTCGACCTGAGATTGTATAAGACTACACTTCACATCACATTCATTCATCACTTCATTCACATTCATACACATCATCCTCATTCATCCTTTGAAGTAATATCTTACGGTAGTTTCGGAGGCTAAAAAGATAAAGAGAGAGAAGTCTAAGCAAAAAATCACACCATCGACACAGAGTCAACCACCAATTGACATCACATGTCATGTCAACATATGTATAATCATATGTCAAATTCGAGCATAGAGTAATAAACTTTAACATAAACATCACTGTATTATCCCATCGGTCATGCCCTCCATACTATCCATACCCCCAAAAATCAACGAGGTCCAGCATATGTAGCCTCTTAGTCGTATTATTTCCTAACCATTGTCAAGTACATTGAATGCCAGATGATTACATGGTTGTCTATCTTTGATATGTAGTCCCTACAAGTCCTCTTTTTCTTCTCAGAAATACGCGGCACCCCAAGATACCCGTGCCCCTCATCGTTCCTAGTGATCCATGGAGCCCTGGTAACATTTTGGACAACTTGTTCTGAAACTGTTGGATATTTCAAAGTCTCTATAAGTAGTTCTCAACACCTGTGCACTATACCTTTAAATTGGTTTCTGTTAAAATTTATACAGCAACAATTCATTCATCAAGGACAAATGTGTTCGTCTAACAAAGAGCTAATACATTTGTGGAAGTTTGGGATACAGTTGTCTCCTTATCTCTGTGACGTAATTCTTCCAAATCAATTGACGATAGAGAAATAACCCTAAGTATCGTACTGCGCTCATGACCGGGATGAAATTATTGTCCGGTTGAACTGGAGTGCAATTACGTTTTCTTGATAAATGCCACGAGACTCAATTTGGCAAGATTGGCTTTTACCCTCCATCTATCCATCCATTTGTTTATAAGGTCAATTTCAGCTTGTAGTTTACCCGATCCAAAGTCGGGTTCTAGATGTAACCTGCTAGATGTAACCATCGTTGTCTGCAAAGTACGTGACTATGATAGCTTCTGTACTGCAAAGACCTGCAGTTTATAAATAAAATAGAATCGGACCTAAACCGGAACACTGCGGATCTCCTGATAAATCAACTACACAGTCAGACAATTCCTGGTTATATTTGACATGAAAAAACCATCCATAGAGGTAACTTCAAAACACAAGATAGACAGGTTGAGGTAGATTTGACTTCAGTTTAAAAAGGAGACCGAGACGTTAAAGTTCATCAAACGCTTGTTGAACGTCCAGAAAGGTTGCCGAACAATATCCCTCAGTTTCTAGACATCCACTGATCACATTAACAGTTCTGTGGATCTGATATATGGACGAATGACCGCCTTTAAAGCCAAAGAGTTTAACCTTCTCTAAGACTAGCCATAATATTTGAAGGAACTGCCTTTCAAAGACCTTTAAAAGGAGAGGAAGTAAGCTTACAGATCTGTATGAACATATTCATTCGTGGCTTTATTTGGGTTTAAAACCATACGCGATACTTTCCATTCCGAGGAAACTATCTGATTCAAAGTATCTCATTGAACAGACGGATTCCCGAAAACAGGAAACATGCAAAACATTTAGCCAGTCAGCAAATCAAATCCTTGGGCCTTCCTTCATATCCTCTTACGATACTTCGGCATGTCCTAACGATAGGATATCCAGGAACTCAAAGATCTATTCATCAACATCTTTCAAATCGTGTAGCTTGAACACTTTTCATATATATATATATATATGTGTGTTCCACCTTTTGGCTGCCACTGTAAGCCCATTCATTCATTAGGAGAACTTACAGGTGGGAACCACACTTGTGGTCTTTCGAAACTCCTCGTAGCCTTCCATAACGAATGTTCATCTTCACCTAGAGGAATAACTCTTTGACACAGTCTTTAAATGTTTGCTTACTGGTTGTCCTTAACTACCTCTTAAGATTGCGAGCAGACCTCTTAAGAGGAGTTATGTCCTCAGGATTCCCATAGTACTGACATCTACTCCGAATTCTCTTTTTTTCCTGAATTTTTAATTTACAGTTAAAATGTATATATATATATATATACGTATATATATTGAACTATACCGTTCTTTATACTCTCTAATCAATAAATTTATTCAAATTTATAGAAATTTTATTAATTAAACAGAAAAACAGGGACGCTGAAAAATTTTTAAAATAATGAAATTCTATCATTATATTTGCATTTCTACTGTTAAAAAACAATAAATTAATATTAAAAACAAATGAATAAAATGCCATTGTAAATCACGATTCAAAAACAAATTAAAAAGAACAAAAGTTCAGACTTTTGAAGTATTTTTATCCCATCAATTAGTGTTTTAGTGATAAATATTGTTCTCTCTTTTATTATGAAGGAGATTTAATTTGAATTCAAACTGAATTTTTTCTCACATTACTGTTGAATCGTAGATACGGTATAACAATTTTCGTCGAAACACTGTTATTTGAAATTATATCAAAAATGTTTGTGAATGTAATTTTATTCAAAATAAAGTACTTCAGTTTTAATCAAGTATAACATAGTTGTAACATGTAACTAAAATAATAGTTATAGAAATACAATTGATTGAAAAATGTTAAGTGGCTTTTGGAATTTTAAAAACTAAACTATAAACGAATTTTATTCATTTTCTAAAAATGAAATTTAAATTAAAATAATTATGCCAGGCATTTGTAAAATATTTCAAACCCTTTTTTTTTGGAAAGTTTAAAAACATCAAAAGTAGAAATATAGAAAACAATGAAGCGTTTTGGGACTTGAAACAATTAGCTTATTTTAACAAGTTTCGAAATTTCAAATTTATATCGTTTATATATATTGTGCTCTCACTCTACCAATATATTTTTCTCTAATTCCTACTGAGGTGTAAAATTAAATACATAAATTATATTAAATATAATATAAATATATTAAATTAAATATTTAAATTAAACAAAAAAGTTAAAAGAAAAATAAAAGGTGATGAAGTCCGATTGGAACCGATGTACCTTCCCCTTATAAAACCCAAATATTTCATTAATTAAAATTTTATTTGGCTATAATTCTGAAAGCAATGAAAATAAGTATCAGTTGATATTTCATTGAAAACCTCTCAATGAGGGGCTTATTAATGCAGTTAAGAAAAAGGTTCAAAATAAAATTTTTTTTTTTAATTTGGACTTATTTGACTAACCCTGAAAGCAATAAAAATAAGTATCAGTAATGCTATTTCATTGAAATGCTCTCAATGAGGGCTTAATACTGCAGTTAAGAAAAATTCCAAACTCAAATTGTTTTTGGAATTTGGAATTTTTTGGACACTTTTGGTTCAGTCGATTACAATTAAAAGGGAAGATGCACAACTAATCACGTTACAATAGTACTAAATCCAAAATTTCAACATTCCACGACTGAATAATCGTTTGTGAGTAATGGGAGATAAGTACATAAGTTTAGATGTCACGCCGAAACTAATTAATATGGATTCAGAGGTGGGCAAGATAGATATTTTTGCTGAAATCTGAAAACCGAAATTTTTCGTTATCATAATATTACTTCCTTTACTTCGTACAAGGAAGTAATAATATTCATATAAACAGCCAGTGTAACGTTTCGATTATAAAAGCATATAAACTTACATTCAGTGGAAAATTCTGCTAGTCAACTAGCAGAATTTTCTCAATAAAATAACAGTTAATGGAAATCCTTCCATATGTCGAAATGTAAAACTTAAAAAACTTAAAGCACATAAAAAAAAAATACAGACCAAATTAGAAATCTTTTATTTTTTGTTTGAAGTTTAAATAAATCTTAGTAGAATAACCTTTCCCTTTTGTAGGTCAAACCCTATGTTAACCTTCTATAACATACTTCTTTTTTGTTATAACCTTCCTTTTGTAATATTAAAAAAGGAAAGTTTGGTATTGAATTTATTTATTTTTAATATTTAAGGTTTGATAAACCTTATTAAGCTTAAAAAAATCCGAAGCCGGCCTCTGTGGCGCGAGTGGCAGTGTCTCGGCCTTTCATCCGGAGGTCCCGGGTTCGAATCTCGGTCAGGCATGTTATTTTTCACACACGCTACAATTCATTTATCTCATCCTCTGAAGATATACCTTAAGGGGGTGGTTCCAGAGGTTATAAAAAAAAATACAAAAGAAATTTTAAAAATCTACTAAAGAATTTTAATTAAAAATATTTAAATACATATTTTTTATGTACTAATTTAATACTATGTGAAATCATAAACTGTATATTTAGTTACTAAACCCATGCTCTAGTAACGGAACTGATTTAAACGTATGACCCCCCGTATGGAATCCTTAAGTTACAGGGAGTGTCACAGGCTGTTTATGTATGTATATATACTACCGTGAAAGAACGATATCTGGAAAATAACATTATTCTACTGTGAATATCAACAAATAAAATTCGATGAAAGATTGAAATGTTTGATTATTCAAACTTTCACCGGTATATATTGATAAACACAGATAAGCTCTGGTGGGGATCGAAATAGTAACAATTAAAAAAAAAAATAATCACCCAATTTCAATTTCTAAATTAAATAGATTATACGAGAAGCCTAGGAAAAAAAGTTTGAATTTAAGAAAAACATAAATTACGCTCTCTATTCTCGTCTAATTAAATATACAAATTTTAAATGTTATTTTTTAACACTACAAAAAAATAATAAAATTCAGTGCATTTATAGAAAGATTTAACAAAATTTCAGCATTTATAAATTTAAAGGATTAATCAGGATATACAGAATATTAACTGCATGGAAGAATAATAACGATACAATTTTTTTTTTTATTTTGGGGGGGGCGAAAAACGCTGTAGCGTTATTATCTCCCGGAAGGCTAATAAAAACAATATTTAAAACAACTAAAACTAAATATAAATAAAATAAAATTTAAAAAAATAATTTTATTAAAAAGTTACAGCTAATATGATAAAAGAAAGTTAAAATCTTTAAAGCTAAAACTAACTTAAAATTAAACACCTTACCTAAAACTAAAGCTAATATCACAGATGAAATATTATTATTTAAAACTTAAAGCTAATAATACCAGGTAAATCATAGAACTAATATCACAATCAAAATTTTTTAAATAATATGAAATAAAATTAAAATATAAAGTGTCGTTAAATTTTACTAAAAATGTTCATCCGTCGCAGAAATACAAGAACCCTATCTATCATTGTATTATCATTTCCTAGGATATTGCGAATGTTTTCGGGTAATTTAAATTTGCGACGTAAGGCCACATTAAAACATGCATCTATCAAGATATTACGCACAGTTAAACGGCAGTCACATCTTACGCACAGTGGTGCATTCTTTCCTGACATCAGGTACCCGTGGATGGCTCTCGTGTATCCTATCCACAATCGACAAAGAACCACTTCCTCACGACGAATATTCCTGTGTGAGGAGTCCCTTGGCAAACGATACAAATAAATAGTGATCAGATGGTTTGCCCTTTGTTCTATTTTTTTAATAAAAACATTTTTATTCAACTTATACGATCAGTAGATGCTGAATGCGGTGAAGTTGATTAGTCGCCTCCAATGAAGAATAACATTTATAATTTATACAGTTAATATTAATTAGACGAGGTTAACGAGCAAAGGAAGCATAGGTTATGTTTGGCTTAAATTGAAGTTTTAATTTGTTTTTACGAGTGCTCTTTAACTTTAAAAATTAGTATTGGATGATTTTTTTTTATTTCTAGTTATCGTTTCGACTCCACACCAAAGCTTATTTATCACCGATATTACCTCTTGCTAGTATGTTTCGACAATACCGGCAACATATACTAGTGAAGGTTGGTATGTATAAAAACATAAGTAAATATTTCGGTCTTTCATTGACATATTTGGTATATGTCGACATTCACCGGAGTAATCGACATTTGCCAGATATCAGTCTTTCACGGTAACGTATATATATATATGTGTGTGTGTGTGTGTGTGCGTGCGTGTGTGCGTGCGTGTGTGTGTGTGTGTGTGTGTTTAAATAGATTTGAAAAAGAAATTGTATTATGTACAAATATTATTTACAAAATTGTCAACCGGACGCTTTAATTACCCTATACAATAAACAGTAATGTTTGTCACCGCACCTAAACGTGCTTAACGTATGAGGCTAACGTGCTCAGAATGCACTCATTTGAAAATCAAATTTCAAAAATCGCATCCAGACGTTTTCAATTTTTACCGCTAAGTTGCGAAATTTATTATTTTTTTGTAGATCTTTTTTTTTTATTTTTAACAGTTATCAAACTTGTTAGAGATAATTTCGTAACTCAAAAATTAGATTAATTTCTTCAAGTTCCATTCAATGAGTCTCAAATTATATTTAACTGACAAAATAAATAGGAAAAACAACTATTTATAACCGGACTATATATTTTTTTTGAATTTTAAGAGAAAAAGCAACCGGAAAATAAATATTCTTTCCGAAATTACTATTATATACTAAAATTACATGTTTTTCATTAAATAATTTAATTATTATTTTAATATTATTTCATTAAATACTTATTTTTCATAATACAGTTAACAGTAATCGCCGTTATTTTTTAGATTTTACTTCCTTGTACGAAGTATTGTGATCGCAAATAATTTCGGTTTTCAGATTTTAACGGAAATATCTGTTTTGATTATCCCTGAATCCATTTTGATTAATTTCGGCGTGACGCCTGTACATATGTAAGTACATTTCTCGCATACTCAAAAACGAATAGCCATAGAATGTTGAAGTTTTGGATTTAGAACTGTTGTAACATCTAGTTGTACACCTTCATTATTAATTACAATCGACTGAACTAAAAATGTCCAAATAGCCCAAAATCCTAAAAAAATGTGAATTTTGGACTTTTTCTTAACTGCAGTAATAAGTCCTCATTCAGAACTTTTCAACAGTATATTAGAAATGTTACTTATTTTCATTAGTTCCAGAGTTATAGACAAATAAAATTTTAATTAATGAAATATTTGGATCTTATAAGGATAGACATATTGTTCGAATCGAATTTCATTTCCATTCTTTTAAGAATTTTTAATATTAAAATATACTGATTTATTAATAATTATTAATCCGTGATTATAAAAAAATAATTTACAATAAATAACAATAAAAAGAAAAAAAAATATATATATATATAAAACAAAAAATGGAAGTTATTAATGTATGAAATAAACTTTTATGTATTTTTAAAAATGTGTATGTGTAATTTAATAGGCATTATTGCATATGTGTGTATGTAAGAGATTTGGTGAAACATCTGATTATATAATATTAATTTAAAATTATAATTTAGAATCGTATTATTTCTGGATTTTGCTACAAGGAAATTACGTGATATCTTTAATTTTATTTAATTTATTCATTTACTCAACTTATTATATTTAATTTTATTCTACAAGTAAATCTTATCAATTTATTATAAAAATAAAAACTAATAATGAAAAGAATGTTTCACATATTTTATAGTGAATCAGATAATATACTAAAATACATTTATGTTGAATGAATGGATGAAACCGAAGACAGATTTTTTCAAATTAGAACATTTAGGTCAAGAAACGAATGTAGGCGGCCAGTTATGTAAAAATAGAGTCGAAATAATCCTTCCTATTCACACAACTAAATGGACAAGAGTAGAAGAACTGGTAGTGTCGTCTTTTTAAATCCACTTTCTCACCTCAACAAAATCTTAGGATAATATTTTAAGTTTTATATATTAAGGCAATCAATCTTTGTCTGTCATTACCCATATTTCTTGTTATTTATTTCTATCTATAAATCTATAAACCATTAAAATCAGTTTAAATTATTCATATCAATGAGTTTTATTCACGCTTTTATTATTATAGTGACATTTATGTATAATATAACTTGAATAAAGTATAGATAATAAATAAATACAACTAATCCGGTAAAAGCACTTAAAATAATGTATAAATATTAACTATTGATTTATAATAATTTTTAATTCATATTATTTTTATTATAATTAGTCCAGAAAATTTTAACTTCAACAGTAAATACGAAAGATTAAAGGTTAACATACTAAAATAGAATAAAAAATAAAATGAATTTGTGATTAGGTCAGATTCATAATCTGCGACCCATAAAACGTCAATAAATATGACGTCATTGTCTATACATACCATCAAGTAATAGATTTCTTTGAATGATTTTTGAACGGGAAAAATAAATTATAAATTTTACGAAATCCTTTTATATTCTATTAAGATTTTATGAAGTTAAAACCATAACAATTTTATTATTATTTAAATTTATTTTATTATTCAGTGAAAAACAAAGTAATCTTAATTATAATAAAAATCTTTTGTAAATATTAAAGTAATATTATCAAATCAAATTGAAAATTTCCAAGATCCTATATTCAGTTAATTATAATAGAACTATAATTAAGTTGTAATCAGTACGGTCAAGAGGAGGAGTCATAGTGAATTTTTAATTATAATAAACAGGGAAGTATAAACGAATTTCATAAATTGGGTATTGGATATAAAATAGACAAGACATTTTACGTTTTTACTTCCTTGTACGATGTAAAGGAAATAATGTGATACAGAAAAATTTCGGTTTTCAGATATCAATGGAAATATCACTTTTGACAACTCCTGAATCCATTTTCATCAGTTTCGGCGTGACGTCTGTACATACGTAAGTCAAAAATTATCCGTAGAATGTTGAAATTTGGGATTTAGAACTCCTGTAACATTTAGTTGTGAGTGGTGACATCTCTCGCAAAAGGGGAGGTGTCTCCTTTTGATTGCAATTGACTGAACTAAAAGTGTCCAAAAAAGCCCAAATTACAAACAAAAATTTGAATTTTGGATTTTTTCTTAACTGCAGTAATAAGCCCTCATTGAGAGCTTTTCAACGATTTATTACAAATGCTACTTATTTTCATTGATAACAGACTTGAGGTCAAATAAAATTTTAATTAATGATATATTTGGATCTTACTAGGGGAAGACGACATCGGTTCGAATCAGACTTCATCTCCTTTTTTTTAATTTAAAAATATCGATTTATTAATAATTATTACCTCTGATTGTAAAAAGACTTTTACAATATAGTAATTCAATGATATCAAAATAAATATATCAGAAGTTATTAATGAAATAAAATTTTATGTACTTTTTTCATTAAAAAAAAAATGTCTATATGTAATTTAATATGCATACAAGGAAGTAATGTAATGTCCACATTCCCTTTTTTCTGTTGTAATTATTTCATTTTATTTCAAACTAAAGATGATACTGATTTATACAGTCGCTGGTTCGATTACCGCATTGTAAAACCTGATTTTGACCCTTATTAACATGTTATTTTTGTTATAAGTACCTTTAGTTAGTCAGTTTCTCGGTTTTGTTTGATCAGCTTTTTTATCTAAATAATTGATTTCGATTATTTCTCCCATATATTTAAGTCGAATAACTTTGTTGATTTTTCCGTATTTCGAAAAGAATTTTTGGCGGAATGTTTGATGTTGGTCATGAATTTTTTTTTTTTCAGAGGAATTCACAAAAAATAAGTGACACAAAATAAATTACACCAATACAACCGATAATTAAATCCAATAAAATTAAAATTTATTATAAGAAAGATCAATCTAGGTACTGCTGATTCTCCGGCAACATAAACAGTTGTAACATCTGATGAATGAGGAATACTTTTAGAGTTACAATGTGCAGGTATCCACAAATTGGATAATTTCCTTTCTATAAATAATAATTTAGTTATTAGTTAGATTTCATAAGAAAGAACCTATTGCAATGAAGAACCATTATTTGATTTCTACGTTTCACATCACCCAGACCCCAAAACCATCCTCAGTTCAAAAGCTATATATATATATATATATATATATGTATATTTAACTTACATCTCTATATTTCACTTTCTTGTGAACACGATAACTGCCTTAATTTTGTGGTAATTACTTTCAAATTGATATATAAAATATAACAATCCAAAATTTCAGTCGAGTTCGTTAATGGGCAAAATCGTCTATGGGGGTGGAAATGGGGATTCTGCTTTTTTAGCAAAAAAAAGTGTTATGTTTATAACTTTCTTATAAAGTAAAGTCGAATCGAATTCGTTAAAAGTTCCTACTAATCTTTGGATAAAGGTCTAAAACTTATATAAGTAAATTTTTTTGATATCACTGACCATTGGCCCAGGGAGTGGGAAAAATGGGGTTTCGAAGAAATAAAATCATACCTCCCGTAATAAACACATTATTGAATTTTTTTAAAGTGGTTGTTATTTCTCTAAACATTATCTAAAACTTTTATCTATATGACCCACCCTTACGGCAAGGGATGAGAAAAATATTGTTGAAATAGATGAGGCTTGTCGTATGATAAACACGTGAAACTTTTTTTCACATGCAACCAGTGTCGTATTGAGTAATTGTGAAATTTTTCTTAACTTTAAGGTGGAAATCTTTTTTATTCCTTACTTAGCACTGTTAAAATCTACCCAAGGCATCCGGAGGGCCAAAAGGGATTTTTTTTTTAATAATCATAAAGCTATTATTACTACTTACTGATATTTACATTTAGAAATATGTAATACATTTCTAAATTGTATAACAGTCGCTTTACAATTGCATAACAATGTATAACAGTTCTTTTAATCCTTTTTTCTTACTATTTTCAATACTCAAATTCCTCACATTTTTCATTTATCTCTTAATTTTCATTTTCAATACAATGTTTTTAGGCCAAACCATATTTTATATTAAATAAGTTATATTTTTAAAGTATAATGAATGAACTAAAAAATAAAATGGTCTTCAACATTTTAAATTTACTGTCGACTTTTAAAAATCGATATTAAGGAAGAATGGAAAAAATGTATTATATATATTTATTTATTACAGCGGTCTTTAAAAGCCAGTTTTTTTATTTTATTTTTTTTTTTTTTTAGTTTTTATTTTAAATATTTGTAACTAAAATTCAAGCTAATTAAAAGCTATGTAAGTTCGAAATTTAATGAGTTTATAAATTAAAAAAAAAAAAAACTAATTAATTTTAATATTGATAAAAAATATAATTTAACTTAAAAGAAAATTAGTGCAAGTTCATATATACAGGCATGATATTGTCATATTCGTGTGTGTTGTTTGTTTGGAGCGTGAATACATATATTGTGAGATTTTGTAACATATTCGTTCGCACGTATTTATCTACAACTGTACATAAAATCTTAATAATTCATAATTAAAAAAAAATAAATAAATAAAAAGTAGTAAATTGCCCTAATTACTAGATTATTTTTATATCATCCAGACAGCCACTTCTAATTTTGGTATAATAAAAGTGGAAAACTGTAGACTGGTATTCCATAATAAGGCATAAAAAAATTGAATGTGAAGCAGTATTAATTATAATCAAAAGTACGATATGTTATAAATAAAAAAAGATTAATTAAAAAAAAAGACTATACCAGTTAAACTTGACTAATTACATTTTTTAAACATGGTTTCAATATTTAGCTTACAAAGAAAGATTATTACTGTCAACTAAAATATGAAACTACGAACTTTCTATACAAAGTATTCCGGTAAGTATTAGCTGAACTACAGAAACCGATTTACGTCATCAAAATGGACAAAAAAGTACATATCATGTTAGTCCTACTTCGCGATGTTTTACTCCTTAACGCCATTTTTTGATTTTCAACAAAAAAAATATTTTTCAGAAACTGGTAAACCTACTTTAATTAAATTTGGAAATGTGTGATTAGCGTTTTATTCTAAAAAATAAAAAAAATTTGAAAATGTCACCTATAATAATTTAAAAATGGCGGCAATCTTAATCAATCAGTCTTTGATATCTTTATTTTTAATTATTTGTTTGATCAAATTTATACTTTTTAAAAAATTTATAAAGCATTTTATTTGAACAAAATTATACTTTATTTATAAAAATTCGTTGACAAACAATAGAGTTATTGCAGAAAATTAATCCTATCTCTTTTTTCTATTTAGTCTCCAGAACAACCGTAAGGTATTACTTCAGAGGATGATATGCATGAATGTAAGTGAAGTGTAGTCTTGTACAGTTTCAGGTCGACCACTCGTGATAAGTGTGGTTAACCCAACCACTAAAGAATACCGGTATCCACGTTCTACTATTCAAATCCGTATAAGAATAACTACCTTTAATACAATTTGAACCTTAGAACTCTCGACTTCAAAATTAGCTGATTTGCGATGTCGCGTTAACCACTGTACTACCCCGGTGGACTTGAAGGAAACCCTGTTTTAAGGATACTTCACTATATTACGTTATTATTTTTTTTTTTAGATTTGTTCAAAAAACCAAAAAGATTTGTGATTCTATAATATCAATGAAAAAAAGTTTTCAAAATCTAAAATGAGAAAAAATATAAAAATAAAATCACGGTTCTAAATTCTTCAATGGAAAATATAAGCTTAAAAGCTCAGAAGAAGCCTACCGGGCTGATCTAGTAGTTAACGCGAATCGAAAATCAGCTGATTTTGAAGTCGAGAGTTCGAAGCTTCAAATCCTAGTAGAGGTAGTTATTTTGATACGGATTTGAATACTAGATCGTGGGTACCAGTGTTCTTTGGTGGTTGGATAACCACACTTCTCAAGAGTGGTCGACCTGAGATTGAACAAGGCTACACTTCATTCCATTCATGCATATCATTCTCATTCATTCTCTGACGTAATATCTTACGGTAGTTCCGGAGGTTAAACAGAAAAAAAAGCTCAGAAGAAATTTGGAGATAATTGAAATACAATAAAAAAAAGAAGACTTAAATTTGATGGATATCTCTACAGAATTGATAATAACAGACAAACTAAGCGGTTATAAACAGAAAATAAAAAATTACACGGTTTAAAAAAACTGACAAGAAGTTAAAAATACTAATATCTGAGAAAAATAATTGAAAACAGAAACATTAATGAAATATTTAGAAAAGTAATAGATGAGTTTAAATATTCCGGAAAGTCGAAAACTAAAAATGAAAAATTAAAGTGGAATAAAGAGAGAAGAGAAAAATCACAGGGAAAGAATGAAACAATTATAGAAAAAAAGGAAGAAGTCCCGGGTTTGAATCCCGGTAACGCATGGCATTTTCACACACGCTACAATTCATTCATCTCATCCTCTGAAGCAATACCTAACGGTGGTCCCGATGATTGAAAAAAAATGGAAAAAGATTCTGATGAGGACACCACATCATTCCTTGTACAAAAATCCAAAAATTATACGATTCTAAATTATAATGTTCAATTAATATTAAATAATCAGATGTTTCACCAAATCTCTTACGTATACAAATAGGTAATAATCCCATT
>JAAAKQ030481840.1:0-18931 GCA_010016005.3 Zanna intricata
ATATATATATATGTATACTTTTTTTAATTTAATCCTTTTACCTTTAACATTTGCAGAAATAATCCAAGACATTTATGTGAATAAAGATTTTAAAAAATAAATAAATATACATATATATATATCTTAAGCACTATAAATATTTCCAGTTTTGACACTTAGCATTTATTATTCAGTTGCAATATATATGTAATACATGATAAATTTAATCTCTACAACGAATTAAATATTTTGTAATATTAAAATTTTATTTTATTTTGAACTCATGCAATGATATTTTAAGAATTTGTTATTAACTGCTTCGCAGTTATGTGTGCGTTTGAAAATAATAAGGTAGTTTGTAATTTAATTGTTATACATTATTATTCAAAACAATTTCTTTGTCTTATTTCTTTCAAAGTATTGTTACAGTTATTCTGTAATTAGCAGATAAGTAAATCATAAATCAATTAATAAATATACTTGCATTGATGTTTAAAGATTATTTATATTTGCAATAAAAGTTTTATTTATGTGATGATGTTATATAGTTAAAGTTTTTAAATTTTCATGCAATATTTTTAACAATTGTGCAATAAAATAAATTGTGCGTTGAATTTTTAATTTATTTTTTAATGCCGTAGGATATATTCTACCAGTGTGCACATTGTAATGCAATTTGTTGTGATATAACTATGTTTAATATAATAATATTTATTGATGTTAGTAACAAATTTAACTGTTAGTTGAAATTTTAATATATGTGTATCTTATTAATAAAACTCCATTTAATTATTAAATTTTAGCTTAATAATCTGTTTAGGTATAGAATTATTAATAATGACTAACTGTTTTAAAATTTTATTATATTAACAATAATGTTATTATTGTAGTTTTAAATGAACGTTAAATTTAAGCCAAGTGATGTGTATGGAGCTGACTGTTGAAGTATGGAGTATAAGCAAGGGAGAAACAGTGACTGGGAGATGTGACCACTTTGTCTTTCAAATCAATTGTTTTTAATTTATACGTATATACAAGTGGAAGGTGCTGTGAATTAACTGTTTAGGGAACTCTCATCTCACTGTTTTTCTCTTCTTCTACTCTGTTATGCTCCGTTGTGATTTATCTGGCCTTGTAGTGGGAGGAGGTTTAGAAATAACATTTTTTTACAATCCAGATTTTAGAAAAAAAACTATGAAAATGTGTGTATGAATGATGTAGTATTAAGTGTAGGATTACTAATGTAATGTCAAGAAGGCAATAATTGTTGACAACAGTTTTTTTCTGCTACCTCATTAAAAAAAAAAAAAATTAATAAATAAAAAATTTCTTTAGTTAATCTTCTAAGCTAATTTATATTTACTTTTCTCTTTTTTAAATCCATAACTAAATAAAAGTGACTTAAAAGTAGCTTAACCCAGTTACAGTTATGTTTTTGTAAATTAAATTTACGTTGTATTAATTGTAAGTTATAAAATAATTAAATTAGTAATATTGTTTTTGTGATATTAAATAATTTAATAACAATAAAAATAAAATCTCAGCTACATTATTAATCATTGTGTTTCTTCAATCTTTAGTAGTACAGTTCAAATAAAAAGAGTATTTTAGAAAATGAATTATTATCACGTCATAATTCATAAGTAATGGGATAGAAATTTGTTAAAATTCAGAAGTAATGAAAGCACTAACGTATTTAAAACAGAAATTTTCAAAAGTTTAAAGATTTCAGATTTGTAATTTTTTCTATTTGCATTGTGTATAATAATAAAGTTAAAAAAGAATAATAATAACTGTATGCCAAAAGTGTTCAGGTGTTCATTTTAGATTGAACTGCAAACAAGGGTTAGGTCAACTGCTGTGATCTGGTAGAACTGATTTGTTATAAATATGGTTTATATCGATTGGTTTTTTCATTCTTCTATTTTTTTCAATGTGCTGTAGATTTTATGTCCTACAGTTTTTATTAATATTTCATTTGAATCACAAAATTTGTTTATTATTCTTTTTCTTATGACTATGAGTAGACACATTCTTCACCTGTGTTCTTCATTTGGATATTAGTGATAAGTTTTTCTAAAAAAAAATAAAAGTGCTTCGTTGTTACAAATTGAATAACTTTAAAAATAATTTAAAGTAATCTGTTTATTATTATTTACTTTATTTGTATTCTTTAAACAATTTTAGAGTTTCACTGAAAATGTGATATAACAAATTATTGAACTTGAGTGATAAGTTGAGATATTCTTTTTACATCTATGAGAATTCCTTAATTTTCATTGATCAAGAGTAAAGTATAAATTTATATTTTTCCCCTTACATTATTTTTTATATATATTATGATGCTGTTTTTTCTGTTTGCTCATGGTTATATTTACATCTCGATGATAAATGCTAATATTCAAATACTTAAATCTTGTTACCTTTTCCCAAATGTATAAATTTATTATTTTTAATAAAAATCTATCCTTTATTTCGTTTTTTATTTTTGTAGATTACTTTTATCTGTTATTTTCTTTAGATGATATAATAATTAATACAATCACTTAAGATATATAAGACATAAACAGACAGATACATCGCCATAATGATCTGTTAGGATCCTTTAGTTATTGGTTTTCAGAAAGGGTACGTGGTCATGAATAACCTGCTGATACCCTCCTACCTTATGTATGAAAGCTTGAGAAAAATGAGTGTGTAATACAAAAATTTTAATTTTATATTTTAATCTGATTTTTATGCTCATTTAATGTATAAAACAAGTGAAAGTAAAAAAAAATCAGATGTTTTAAACATATTTATATTTACTTTATATCTCTAAAGTAGATTTAATATAATCTGATTTGAAAAAAATTAATATAGGTAAAATGGAGCAAGATTATTCATAAACTAAAGTCTGATGCATGAATTATATCATTACTGTTTAACTATTATGTAATTTACGTAATCATCAAACAATAACTGTTACAAGATTTTGGCCTGTTATTCTAAAATTATTTTTTTTAAATTCTCTATTTCTTTATTTATAAAGCAGGAGTATGTTCCATGACTGAATCATAAATATTTGTTGTTTACAAGTCAGATATCTGATAGAGTACTTTATTATTTATGTATAAAAAATACATTTACTTAAGATGTAATTCAACTAAGCAGTCAAATATTTTATTTTTATCTATGATAAATGATCAGATATTTTCAGACTCAAGCTGTTTTTACCAAACAGGTGGGTTAGGTTACCTGTTACAGTAGAATTCAAAAGAGAAATAACAGAAGATATGGAGACTAATGTATACATTGTCTCAGATGTTTTAATGCTTAATTCTCTGTTGAGAGTTTTCTTAATAAGAAAAAGTACCATTTTTGATTGATTTATCAGCTAATTTTTTTGTATGAATCTCTTCTGCATGCTCGTGTACATACTCTTTTTTGTTCTTAATCTGAAACAGTTCGCAGCAGCTCTCCAAGTAGCTCTTTCTAATGATTCCTTCATTTCATTAAAGGTTTAACAGCCTAATCTATCTTCCATAGCTTCCTGTAAATTTGTTAATATCTTTCTTCTTGTAGATCTCCTCCCATAAATACAGCCTTCCATTATTTTCTTTGCTGAACTATCATTTCTCCTGTTTTTTAAACTTTCCAAAATTTCTTTTCCTCATCTTTTCTCCTTCAAACTTTCTCATTAGTCACTTTAATAACAATCTATATCACTGCAGTTTAAAAGATTCATACCTTTTTTCTTTTCTTATTACCCATGTTTTGCTCTTACAGAGCTGTAATCTAGACATAAGTTATAAGCTCTTTCTCTTCTCTGGTGAGATTGTTAGTTGATAAATTTTTTCATGAACAGATTTTTTGTTTTACCTGATTTACATTATAAATTATGTATTTTTTTTTGCTTAAAGCATCACTACTTTACTTTTCAATCATTTTCCTGCTTAGTATAATATATGAGTTTCCAACTTCTCTAATGCTATGTAAAATTGCCTAAGTTTTTCTGTTTTCAACCTTAACAAATCTTACCCATTTCTTCGATTTTTTCAAACTGACTGTTAAGTTTTTTACTTTTTCCAGTACTATAACAATACCATCAGCAAACCCTAACACACTTATCCTCTTTCTTATTATTCTTATTCCTGTGGTTGTTTCTTCTATTGTTTTATTGAGGGCTTCCTGTAATTATGTATTAAATAAAAAACTGTTCTTTAAAAAAGAATAGTTTACAACCTTGCCTCCTCCTTTTTAAATTGTTGCCTCCTCATGAAAATGCCTTCTAATTTTTCAATAGTTCTTAAACCTTTCATTCTCTCAATTCAATTTCTATTTTTTTTAATATTTTAACATTTTGTCCCACTCTACATTGTCAAATAATATTTTCGCTCTGATGATTTTTATTAATGAGTGTTTGTCATTTTTTCAGTTATCACCCATAGAGTTTATATGTACCATTTTCTCTTCTACATCTGCATCGATTATTTGCCAATATCCTGTCATTCTCTGCTGTGTATTTTTAAGTATTTTTTGGCTAATTATTGATATTACAATTTTATAGGTTTGTAGTATTAGATTCGATTTATTAAGATATTTACACCCATTTGCCTTATTTATCTTACACAGACACTAAGCATTTTTTAAAAATCTGGTTGTATTTTTATTTTCATGCATGAACCGTACAGATTATAACTACTTTTTAAGCATAAGTTTTATTTATGAACAAATATTAATAAATTATTATCTAATTAATAATTATTTTTATGAATTTGTAATTATTTTTTATCAATGAATGTATAATAATTCAACAATTTTCTTTACTCCTTGATTGATATACTAAAAAAATGTTCTTAGAAGTACAGCGTTAATAGTAACTAGTAGTGCTGGATACAGTTCTAATTACTATTTTCTTCTAATTACATAACTTCACAAAGAAAAAATTTACTGTCGATATTTTACCAAAACTTTTTTGTCTAGGTTCTTAAGCAAAATTCAACAAGCTTTAAAAGCTTAATAATATGTGAATGAAACTATTTTTAATTTTTTGAATGGATTTTCTAAGTTTCCGATTAATGACACATTATCGAAAAATAATTTTTTATTTAATGTCAGGCTGTACACACACTTACAGGTTTAAAGTTGAAAATAAAATTATAGGCATATAGTTAATTCATTATAATAGAAATCTGAAGTTTCGACTGAAAATGTTTGGCATAGAGGATTTTTTAACTCAAACTAACACATGGGAAATAGTTTAACATTAATCACATCCAGATTAAAAAAAAAAATATAAAGATTGATAGATTCAGATAGTCAGTGTAAAGTGAAGTTTTTGAGGTTTTCATAGAACATCTTTTACCGTAACAGATACATCTAATTTTAGTAACCGTCTGCATGGTGTATAATGTTTTCTGAAACTGTAAATTATCCTGAAAACTAGGAAATAGAAAATTCCTATCTGTTTGTGCTATTGTTTCAAGTACACAAATGTAAAATTTATATCAGCACTAGAAGAATGTGAATTTCAATATGAGAGATTTCATAAGACATCATTCCTGAAAGAAAATAGGCCACTTTAAAATACCTCTAAATCTCTTTGAAATAATATTAATTTTTGCTTTTTACAGTCAAGTTCTGTACTTAAAAAGTGATTGTTTTAAAAACAAAAATATAACTATAAATGTTGTGTAATGAAATGCAAATTCTACTGATAGAATGTTAATATAATAAAAATTATTAAATCTTTAACAAGTCAAATGAATTGCTTAAAAGTTATAGGAAATGTAATGTATTTCATTATACTTATTGTATTCAATATGTATATTTTGACCTCAAAGTAACAGTGTCACTGGCATTATTTTGCATGGATTAAAATTTATTAAAATGGACATACAGTATCATTTAGAAAATTAAAGTTTATGGTCACAAATATTTTTTTTGTCATTTACATAGATAAATGAAAATGAAATATTAGTAATAATAAATGGAATTTGATAATTGCATTTTTATTTATTTATTCTTTTAAAGAATTATTTCTTCTTACACCTACAAGTAGGGTATAATCAGCAAATTGTACTCGTACATCACCTATGGAAGTGTTGCATTTGTTCACATTGGCAACATAACTTTTCTCTTTGTGATGACTTACCACTTGACTTGTGGTATAATCAATTTTATGAAAAATAGATAAGTAATGAAAAAAATAAGTGGTTATCTTGCCAGTAAAATTATATCACGTTGCTATTTTTAAAATTGTTCATTCATTTCTGCTGTTTAAGGAAGATAAGTTTACAGACTTCCCTCGTTACTTTTTAGTTTGTACATTAAAGAATCAGTAAAGTAACTAAAAACGGAACTTTAGAGTGAAATGACAGTATGAGTAAAAAAAATAAAAATGTTAAGATTTGTTTATGATATTTTTATTTGAGCTAAAACTAAGTAATGAAGGATGTGGTTTCATTACAAGGAGAAGTTCAAATTGAAGGTAAACGAGCATGAACAAAAAATAAAAGAAAGATAATGAGGACAGATTATTGAGGTATATGAAAGTAATTTAACAGAAATGGCAGGTTTTGTTAGCTTGATCTTAAAATTGAAAAAGATGTACGTAGTAAAGAATATAATAAAAGAAGATCTAACATAAACCAGGATAGTTGTTTCAGTGAAAAAAAGTTTGTTCATTTTAATTTAGAGATTATTTAAAATATTTCTATGAACTCTTTAGCTTAGGGCAGTGAGATAGAACTTTTCACTGCCTGAAATAGGACTCAGCCAGTGAGTTAGAAAAAATGTAGAGGCTTTTAAATGTAACAGGAAAATGTTAAAAATTGTCTGGCTTATAGAATTGTAATTGAAGAGATTTTTAAGAACTAGTGAAGGAAAAATGGATAACATATTAAGGTATCCAGGGTTAGTCAATCTGGTTTTAGAAGGAATTGCAGAGGGTAAAGGAAGGTAAGATTAGAATGTTTGAAAAAGATAATTGGGGGAAATCTGTCATGCAAAGGAGTGTGTTCAAGCTAAAAGACTGGCACAGAACAGAAAGCAATAGATAAGTGTACCTAGCCTGTCAGATTACTTATGATTAAAAGATAAGTTTAGAAACATTATTTCTGTAACTGCTGCATTAGTTTTACACTCTTATCAGACTTGTGACTGGTCCTGGATTGCATTACTTAAGTTATTTGTGTAAATTTAAACCTTTACTCTTCAGTTAACGACAAAATATAAATATTTTTTAATGTAAAAATAAATGAATGGTTGTGCTGTGATTTCAATTAATTTCAATCTGATTTTTCATTAAACAATCATCTTACATGCACAATCAATAATAATATTCTGGTAAAAATATGTTCTGATTATAGATTTAACCCATTTTATTCTAATAAACTTGGTGAGTCTTAATATTCCTTTCTATCACATGCAGCCTTCTTTGCAGAAATATATACAGGAGAAAATCTATGCAAAAAATTAAATAAAGTAACTAAATCTTGTATAATTTCTTACTTAATTTATTTTTTTAATATGAATTTTATTGTTCATAAAATAAAATATACATTTTAAATTGGCTTTGATATAACTGAAAATGCTGGGTGAAAACAAGTTCTTTCTTATATAATACCTATTGATTTCTGATTTAAAAATAAAACTTCCTAATGTGTACATAGCTAAAAGTGAAGTATTTACTTTCACTAAGTGAAGTTTATTTCAATAAGGCGACAAAATTCAGTACACATTTTTGTCTTTTTAGTAATTGATGATTGTCAGATTATCAGTCTGCATATCTTTTCAATACCCATCATTAGTCATATTTAAAAATTGCATACATACGAGTATTATCATGCAAAATACCATTTGTTACAAGAATAGGTATGTCAGGATTTTTTTCTGATATGAAGATACAACTCTTAAAATAAAATTTAATCTGAAACTTGGTAATTAAAAATCTAAAGGAATTCTAAAAAGATTAATAATATTTTAATTACTAAAGGTAACTGTGCCAAACTGTTTTAAATTGGTTACAAAAAAACTGATTCAACATTTCAACATTTTTTATACATATAAATATATACTTATGTTTATATATACTATCATTAAATAATAATGTACTGAGTGACAAGTTAGAATTGAATGTAATTTTTTATAAATTATGCCACTAAAAAGGTTACTAAAATGTGAAATAATTATACAATCAATAATGAAAGGTTAGAATTATTAACAAATGTGTTCTGAATTTTAATTATTATTATTAATAAATTATCCATCTAAATTATTTCATTAGTGGTGTAAAGCCTCTGTATAACAAATTATTATTTTTAGATGTTCAATTTATTTACTTATATTGAGCCAATTAAAAGATGAGAGAAACTATGTTTGTTACAACCTGGTGAATTTACAAAACCTGTATTGACTCATGGTCCTTGAAACTGAAGGGTGTAAAGTAATGATGAAATGCCATTGGCCAAAGCAACATTTAATAAATCAATTTCTGTAAACAACTCAGTGCAGTTTCATGGTGTGGAGTTAGAATTTACTACAAACTAATCACTCCTATCTAAAAATATAAAAAGAAAAATAATAAATAAAATAATGCTTTGAATGTTACAAGTTTGTTGTTGATCAGCATACTGAAAGTTTAAACTTACAAAAAATTACTAAATACAAGTAAATAGATTTCAAAAAAATATTTAAAAAGAAATCGTGCAGCTCCTTCATCAGTTTTGTTGCAATTAATGCTGCTTAGCATTTAGAATGAAAGTGAGCAATTTTTTTAATTTGTTTTCCCAAAAAGGAAAAATTATAATTATAAAAATTATGTTTTCTATTCATATACATTAAAATTTGTTGATAATATGTAATTGAGCTTAAAGGAGGTTTTGATATGATATGATCTTGAAATTAAAATTAAAGTAGTTCAACAGATTACCACCTTTACAAGATTAAAAAGTTACATCACCAGTTGACTTCCATTAATAAAATACAACCTAGCCTTAATATACTATAATTAATATTATAATATTATATTAATATAATAGACTATGCATCCTACATCACAGTAATTCTTTTATAAAATATTTGTTTCTTTTAAAAGTCCAAAAGGCTTTAAAAAAAGCAAAGGCTTAAAAGAAAAGCAAATCAGTCAAAATTTAATAATACTTATTGAACTTTCTACCATAATATATTTAAAGATTTAAAAAAAAATTTTTATAGCTTAGTGCCAAACCTGAATGAAAGACTCATTCTGTTATCATTTAATCAGCATTATTTTAAATGTTTAAGGAAATAAGTCAACAGAAGATTAACCTTTGTTACATCAAAAGGGAGATTATATTTTTTTAAATTATTGAGCTTTTCATCAGTACTTTTGTACAAACTCTGCTTATTAATTTCTAAGAAAAATTTGTAAAAATTTTCTATGTAAATATTTCAAATTTTGTAATATTTAAAGATTGTTTCAGCTTACTTACATTAATTCTTTCATGCTAATGTACATGAACTACTTATTCTACTCCTAATTCTTATGTGTGTTGGTGGCCTACTTTGAATAGAACCTCTTCACTTTTTTTCTGTTATCATGAAATTTTTACTTAATAGAACATTAAACTTAATTAACAATTTAAACCTCACAAATGATGCAATTTACGTTTGAAAATAATCTCAAACAAGTGCTCAGCACTTTTGTTTTTAAGTAAGGGTGTGGACTGAATTTTTATTTTTTTATAACACTTGTAATAATATTTTCTTTGTACTGTACTAATGATGCTAGTAAAATGGTAAATCGCATAATTTATTTCAATGTATTTTAATTAGATGTTCTATGCTTAGGAGACATACATTTTTTCTGTTATTATATATTGATGGTAAGAGGAAAAGAATATGCTTAGTCTTCATCCCATGATGATACTATATTTTCTTCTAAGCTTCCTTTACAACAAAAAATATTTCTGATTTGAACTACTTTTGTTAGTTTGTTTCTTTAACATTGCATTTCCTCCTATATTTAATTCCAGTTTTTCATTTTTGTTGCTCTGCTTTTACCAACTATGTCTTCTTTGCTTGTATCACTAGTAATAATTTTTTTGTTACCTGAATAATAATCACAGAAATTTATATGATAGCGAGTTCATTCCTATGTTCATGTTCATTAGCATCTTTTACTTCTCCTTCCAGTACTTTAATAAATATCAGTTTTGCTGAAACAGGCTCTCATACTTTGATAAAATAACAGTTTCAGCAACAATAAGCATTGTTTGTTATTTGTTTTTTAAATTATTTCAAACAATTCACATTTATACACATCATCCTCATTCATCTTCTGAAGTAATACCTACTGAAACAGTAGTTTCAGAGGCTAAACAGAAAAAGAAAAAAGTATATTTTTAATATCTTCAAAATTTTAGATGTTTCCCTATTTATTTTTTTATTGCTTTTTACAACTTCAGATAACAATGATGGTCTGTTTGAAAGGAACATTCTGTGCATATTTTTATGACTTAAACAAAAATTAACAATTCTTCTGTTTATATATATAATATGTATACACAAATTTTTTTTTTTTTGAAAATTTAATTTATACATTAATATTTCAAAATCTTGCTGCCAAACTTGTCATGAAAAAATAAATAATATTTGAAAGAAAAGTTAATATTTAGACAATAATTTTGTATTGCAGAGGGATATGTTATTGGAAACATAAAATTAGTTCTCTACAAGATTAATGACCAACAGGACTATTATAGCCTAAAAAGACTAAAAATGACTGTCACAGCAAACCAGCAAGCATTCATGATCAATAACTTTTAAAACTAAGAAAGACAGCCATTTGTGTTTAAATTTTAAAAATTTATCAATAATGCTTTTTTAACAAACTATCTTTTTTTCACTATTTTGAACCAAGAATTTGCAAAACCTCTTGTGCACTTTTCATAAAAACAAATAAAAAATGTTTCCATTCATTTAATTTTTTTTGCTTTTTCACTGATTTTTTTTTTTAAATAAAGGGACAGTGAGTGAGTAATGATTTGTCTGTAATTAACCGGTTAGTTTGTAGGTATGAAGTTTGATTAACTTACTTAAATTTTAAACGTGTTTGAAGTTTATCAGAAATTAATCTTTGATTTAATCTGGAATTAACTAAATAAAGGGTGATAAATTATGCCTATTTTATATAAACAATTTTATGTAATTATCACTTTAGGCTACAGAGGTAAAACGTTTATTTTTTTAGTGTTAAGGAGTCTCTTCATTCGCTGTGAACAGAAGAAACATGAACAAAAACCATAGCATGAGCCATTTCCTCTTTTATCTTTTGAACTTTTTAAAAATTAAGGATATTTTGATATAATAAATTTTTATTTTTATGTAAACATACTTTTATAAATCTTTACAATATCTATTTTAACTGTGCCATTATTGCCATCTTTGAAATTCTGGTACTTAAAAAAGAAATGAAATGGGATAACCCTATAATTTTTTGATGATATTAAATGATTGATATTAATCTTTGATTTAATAACTTTCAATTTTCCCAAATAAAATTAATAGATATAAATATATTATGTATAAAATACATTTTTATGGTTTTGATAGTTGTTTTATGGTAAACTTCATCTTGATTTAGTAGAACAAATAGATAAAGCAAGCTTCTGCAATTCTAAAAAATTTAAAAAATTGTTACCAATTTTTTATTAGTTTTTCTCTTTAAATGTTTGGTTCTGTTGGAAATACCTGGAAGTAAAGAAAATTGTATAAAATAAAACTAAAAATGCTGTAAAAAGTAGTTTAACAGTAGCAGTTTATTTATAATATCTTCAAAAATTTAGAGGCTCCCTATTTATTCTTTTATTATTTTTACAAATTCAGAGATAACAATGATGGCTTATTTAAAAGGAACATTCTGTGCAATTTCTTATTACTTAAAAAACTAACAATTCTGTTATACTTTCAAAAATAGCATCCTTAAAAAAAAAATTTGAATATTTTCTTGATCCCGAATTCAGCAAAATCTTGATCCCCATATTAAAATAATTCTCCATTTTCTCTCTTTCTTTTTCAAGGGACCTGTTTTCGGTTCTAAATCTCATCTTTTCAGGTACTCAACATTTTCTTAACATTTGGACTACTTTATTCTTCCATCCATGTTTATCCTTATATATCTTGCTTTATATGTCCTTTCAAACAGGGCAAGTGATTTCAATATTTCTGCTTTTGCTATATAACAGTATTGCTTAAGTTAGTATTCTGCTCAACTGACGTTTTTACTGATATTTGTTACTTTGTAATTTTACCTTCCTATTACCTTTCTCAAAAATTTAGACACTTAGTTTAGATGCTTCTGAAGATCTGATCTAAGTAATTTGTTATTGTTGTCAAGATTTTATTTTGATGAATTTGTGATTAGATAAAATGTATAATTAAAAAAGGGATATTTATTGAATAAATTATGTGGATTTTAATGTCATTTAAAAATAAAATAATTGTATAACTGTTTTACTTTGCTTCATTGCTACTACTAATGTTGAAAATTAATTGAAATTGCAGAAAGCATTAACAAATAATTATTTTTCATTCTTTAAATTTTCATTCAATATATGAATATTCAATGGATATATTCAATATAAGAATGAGAAAATTTATTATTATATTTTCCATTAATTCTACTCTAATAATTCATTTTTTAATTTAACCTTCCTTATGATACTGATATAATAGACTAATTGGGTAATCTATCAATTTATTGTTGTTAATAAATAATGGATGTTAACTTTTCAATATTTGGTAAAAAAAAGATTATTTTCAAACATAATTAGCTCTATTATATATTTTATATTAATTTTTTTTTAAAGATCCTTAAATAAATTCACATTTACTTTTGTTTTATTTTCATTGTTAATGTACAGTATGTTTGTAAAAAATGAATGCAAGCTGGTAAATGTATAAAAATCTAAATACAATATAGGCTGTTATATAAATACATACATTATATATTCTTTTTTACACTGAGTGTTTTTTGTTAAAGAGTGTCTTGAGAAGTAAATTTATTTCCTGAATATGGAATAGGAAGTTACAATGGATTTCTTATGTGATATATTGTGGCATCGCCATTACTTTCATTTTAAAATAAATAACAATTTAGTCATGTTGATAATATGTATTAAATATTGAATGTCACACTAATTTTAATAAAAAGAATTATTTGTTTGAATTCTATAAATTTATTTATTCTTTTATTACAGCTTTCCTATTCTATTTATCAAATTTTTCTTTTATTTTACAACAATTTTGTTAAGCTGAGAATTAACTATAGTTATAGGTGGCCTTCACTGGATGCAGACATGGACATCCCCTCATCTCTTGGAACCTTTAATTATGTAATTTTTACGTAATGTAGGAAAAGGTCCAAACTATATTGCAATGAGATTAAGGGATAGATTAGCTGATATTTATCAGCTACTGTGAAGGGAAAATAGGCTTAAATCCACAATGCTCAATTCTGATGTTCTTTTTCAATAATTATCTCACAAGTAATTATCACCTCAGAATTCATAACTTAATTTTTCCTACTTTTTTCTGTTCTTCCATATCTCTTGTCCATGCAGTACTACTGAAAAAACTGTCATCAAACGCACATTTTTCTGTTGTATTCTGACTGGACCTCTGAAGATTATGTGAAATTTTTTAAATGATAAATTCCCTTCTTTAATCAATTGATTTTTTATAAAAAAACTGTAATACATTTTTTTTTAATTTTCAAAAATTTTTTTTATCAATCCTGAGGAACTGATTTTTTTCTATTTATTAATTTTTATTTATTTTTCATTGAATAAGTCAAATTATTATTGAAATTACAAATTTAGCTGAGTATTGAATCTCATAAAGATCTCTTATTGTCTTATCATATATTTAAACTATAATTTTGAAAGAGGTAATTTTCTAGCTATAAGTGAAAGGTAGGGTATTTCCAGCTGGTGTTGTATAGCCCAGTCGGCTGGTCAAGTGGTTAACTTTGCCATTGCATATCAACTGATTTTGAAGTCAAGTTCTAAGGATCAAATCCTAGTAAAGGTTTTATATGGATTGTACGTGGATTTTTATACCTTTATATGGATTTGAATACTAGATTGTGGAATCAAAGTTCTTTGGTGATTGGGTTTCAGTTAACCATATCTTAGGAGTGGTTGATCTGAGACTGTTAAAGATTACACTTCATTTACATACATACATAAAATCCTCTGAAGTAATACCTTGTGGTTCTGGAGGCTAAACAGAAAAAAGAGAGGTGTATGTTTTATGATTTTTTTTATTAATAACTTTTCTTGAATATTTATTCCTAAAACACATCTCATGTAGTTTTTCTGTATAAAAATAACAACAATATTAATAGGATAGACAGGTTAAAATAAAACTTGCCTCCAGTACTTATATGAAACTAATAAAGCTGTGAACAATAACAAATGAGAACTTCTTTACTTTTTTCTGGATATTAAAAATATGCTGTCAACCTGAGTGAAATCAATTCCAGTTTTCCACTGTGATATGTAATTTTTCTTTTAATGGTAAACTTTTATTTGAATTTTGGATAAAATACAATGCTGTAAGATAATTTTACTTTTGATTTTTTATTCACTTGTCCAACCATTTTTATTAGTAATTTTTCTTTATTTCTGATTTAGTTTCTTTTAGATTAAATCCCATACCTGTGGTTCCATTTTCTAAATGTTTTCCGGTATTATAATGACTGCTACTAGTATGCTGAATGTCTTCTCCTTATACCACTAAAATAAAACCTCCATTGTAGTATTACTCCTTTTTTAAAAATTAATTTACTTACCTGTTATTATTCTCTTTTCTTCTTTATTATAATTCTCATTTAAACAATTTGCTTTGTCATTTTTTTGATTCCTCTTAATTTTATTGCTTAAAAATCAATACAGTTTTATCTTTTATTTTTATTTTCTGAATTCTTTTATCAGAAATAGCATTATATTGAAATGACAAATTTGTACTCTATCGTTGTTTACCATGTGTTAATTTCTATTTAAAGATTCCTATCCTGACTTAATTATTCTTGTTAAAATCATTTATTTTATTTTATTACTCTGACCTCAAGCATGTAGAAACATGTGTTTTAATAAGGAAAATGAGGTAATGTGTAAGTGAAAAGAAAATGTGAGGATCTTGCTGGAGACTGAACCCAATATCAGCTGATACAAAAACTAGCATGTTATCTACTAAACTGAATGGCCATCCAGTAATAAGCTTTTACAGTGTTTACTTTTATCTCAGCCTATTTCTATATCATGTTTGAACTTAAGTCATTTAGTTTGCTTACGTCTATTTCTTCAATATTTTTCTTTAGGATCTTAGTTGCAGACACAGTATCTGTTCTTGGTCATTTTTTCCAATAAATAACTGATTTCAAAATTTATTTTCCTTATTTATGTTGTCAAGTAATGCCTTCCTAGACTCTCTGGATTCTGTACATATATACTGATTAATCATAAATTCATAATGTGAAGGTTTCTTTACACATTTTTTTTGGCTTATATTATAATTAACTTTGGTAATTGTCAATTTTTTATTCCCAACAAGCTTAGACTTAAGCCTCTTTATTGAAAACTATTCTTTTTGTTATTAAAAAATATATTGTTGTATAAATGTAAAATATTATATAAGATTATAAAATAGACCGTCTGGAAAAATAAAGCAAGTGACTAAAGTGAAAAAAAAAATTTTCACTTTCCTTACATTAAACTGAACATGCCAAAAAATGAACCAGCTAAAACAGTTTTGATTAGGTCAATATTAAATGGGTATCTAAATTTTTATGTAAAAAAAGTGCCCTCCTTCTCTTAGAAAATTAGTTTTAATATTGAATATAAAAATTTTTTTCAGGAAGCAAAGATAGGTTTCAAAAAAAAAATTATTGGCAAGAAATATGAATGAACAACTTGTTTCAATAAACAGGATTATTTAAATTGCTAAAACTTTTTTCAAAACATTTCTTTCCGCAATAAATGATAGTTAAATATGAAAAAAGAGGGGAAGAAAGTAAGGTTCCTCATTAAAAAACCCAAACTAACTTAATGTAGGTGGTTAAGTGAATTCTTTCCTGGCTTTTTACAGTATGGAAATCATTTGCCTAAAAAAGCGTGTTAGTGATAGACACAGTATGCATTTGACAGTATACCTTAATCTGGAGTGAAACTGTAATTATTTACTGTTATTCAGATTTACAGAATTCACGATCTGTAGGTAAACAGTATATTTTATATGATTTCTAAAAAGGGCAAATATAATTAGTATTAGTACATATTTCCAAAAGTCTAAAAATATATTTCCTGTTCAATTATTTTGATCTTATGTACTCATCTAATCCCAATTATTTTTGACAAAAGAATTTTTTGTCTTCTTTCCTTACTATCTCATTCCATTACTTCACATTATAATTAGACATTTATAACCTATTATGTATTTGATCACTCATCAGTTTCCTGATCAGCTATCATCAGTTATCCTTATAAACTAGGAAATATTATATCTTGGCTTTCAATAGAAGCTGAGACTTCCTATCCTTGGCTTCAACTTGGTATCACTTTCTTATTACATGCCCCTTGTGTTCACGCACAGGGGCAAGTCAATTCTCTTGTAATTGCAAGGGAATTTTGTACTTAATAATTCAGTAAATCTCTCAGGATGCACAATTAGTTTAAAAAGAATAGAAAGTATTGAAGAATATTGAATTAGGTTTTGAATAGAAAAACTTGAGGATAATAAGAAACTCCTTACTGAAAAACGAGATTTAATTCTTAAATGAATACATTATCTCAATGCGATTAAAACATTTAGATCCAACAAAGTGATGATAAAGTTTTTTTGCACAATTCAACATCTTGTGATCCGCTATTGGTTCCAGCAGTTCACAATGGTACCGCTGCCAGATGAAAACACTTTTATATAGGCCAATAATGTTGTTGGATTAAGTTTTGAATTTATGTTGACTAAAATATTCTCTCAGTAATGCCATTATCATTTCTACTACCTTCATTATTATTTCATTCCTGCACTTTATTTGATTTTGAATTACTATATTCTCCCCAAATCAAAAGTCATCCTCTTCTTTCTATAACAGTTAAAATTTCTATATTATTTAATATTAACTGATCCATATTAATTTTTAAGTTGTCTAAAATATACAAGAAATACAAAAATGTGGTTTGTAAAATATATAAGAGCGGCCTAAAAATTTTGCTTTGATCTCATTTCATTGGGGTAACTGAATCCGAGAAAAATTTTTCACTAGCCATAATTCACAAATGAAGCATTTTAGGACATATTTATATGAATTTTTTCCATTATTTTCATGAGTAAAATAGGCGGTGAAAGTCCCGGAAGAAATTCGTGATACACTCTGTATATACAAATATTATTTTTATTTTATCTTATTATTTTTTTTAAGGTAAAGAGTTGCTGTTCTAATTTTTAAATTAGACATTCATACAATTAATAAATAACATTTATAATATACTGTCACCATTTCGTTGTTTGATCAGGATATTGAGAGACTAAAAAACTAAAAATTTCTTATAAATACAATTTATTACCATACAAACTTAGAAATAAAATAAATATTAATAATAATATTTTTCTTTGTTGGGGGGGGGGGGAAGAGGTGAAAATGCATTTACGCACGGAGTGTCGAGCTCCCACTGATGATATTTCCAATCACTGTCAGCAGACTACCGATTAAAACCAACCCTCTCGACCAGAACTCGACCCGGAACCGTCGCTTCCGGTTTCTTTCGAATCGTATTGCCTGGGCTCATACTTCCACCCCGTGTAACCGCCGTCAACATCAGTAACCGCCGTCTGCTGGCCTTCGGTCTGCCGAAATTCGCCATGAGCCAGCTGAGAGCAGTTACGGCTCTCCCAGCTTTGTCGACGGCACTCCGAAACTGCTGAGCAAAGCTGAGTTTTTAGCCAATCATCATACCGAGGTACTACGCGGCCGGCTTGGCCTTGACAAACTCGTTCCCGACCCATAGGGAGAGGAGGTTATCGATACGCTTCTTCGTCAGAACCACAATCTCCGTTTTTCTGAAGGCTAGAGACAACTCGTGGTCGTCCAGCCAGGCTCAGCCTCTGTGCATGGCTCACCTGAGCCTCAGTTGGGCGAGCTCAACGTCGTGTCTGCGACAAGTTGCGCCATGTCATCAGTGTACCCCATCAAGACCGATTCTTCAGGCATCTCCAGTCACAGTAAACTGTCATTGACGGCTTCTAAAGATCGGGGCGGAGAATCGATCCCAGCATCGCCCCTGACGTGATCGTAGTTCTACGTCAACCTGCCGCGGTCTCGTATACGAGACCGCACTTCCTTAGGTATGCGTCCACTATTCTGAGGAGATATCGAGGCACGTGGAATGAATGTTCTAGGGCCCGAATCATATCGTTCCACTGTGCAGAGTTGAAACCGTTTTTCACATCCCAACGTAACGAGAAGGACCACATGACGCGTAAAATGACTGTGTGTGTCCTCCGCTCGCTGCACTGTCTCAACAACCAGTTGGACTGCATCTAGGGTCGACCGATCCCGTCGGAAACCAGTTGGGTGACAAGCCACCTGCCTGATTCATTGCCGTAACCAGTCTTTTCGTTAACAGCTTCTCCAGGACCTTCCCAGCTGTGTCAAGCATATACAGTGGGCAATAGGAGGACAGCGACTATGGATCTCCTTTGCCCTTGTAAATCAGTGCAAGACGCTCGGTCTTCCATCTGGCGCTGAAAGCCCCAGCTTCCAGACAAGCATTATACATGTCTAGAAGCATTCGGGGCTTGCAGCGCCCCACCAGTTTGAGCACCTCTCCCGGTGTAACGTCGGGACCAGGTGCTTTTCTGGCCTTTAGGGATCGTACGACTACTCCAGCTCCTACGGAACTATGAAATAATAATAATAATAATAATA
>JAAAKQ030481851.1:0-43163 GCA_010016005.3 Zanna intricata
TCCAATATCTAAGAGAAAGTATCAAGACATCCAAAGTTTGTTAAATGCTAATCATATTTCAAAGTGTTATTCAAATTTTTTTTATACACTAAAACATGTTGACTAAGAAATTCTAAAATTTAATTAAGATTGTTTCATTTTTTTTTTGAATTTTATTTTATTATTTGCTTATTCAAAATAGAAAATTTATTTTCACAGGAAACCAAAAATTAGATTAATGTTTTAACATTGAAATTACTCGTATAAGCAATATAAAATTATTATAAGTATATTTTAGTCCTACAATAACAATAATATGCTATTTTTATTATTTTCAATAATTTTTTTAGAATTAATTACATGGTACTATACTTTATACTTTTAAATAATCATTTTTATTGTATATGTATTATTACTATACATGTATTTTACGTGCTTTACTTTAATAATTTTAATCATAAATAATAATAATTTTAATATTGTAGGAACTTTTTATTTTTAAAAATATTTGTAATAACATTCCTAATTGTTGTACTATTATTTATTTTTATTTCTAAACTAGTATTTTTTTAAGTACAGTTAGAAAATGATTGCTACATTATTCTGAAATTAATTTAACCTAATTATTATTCGCTTTTCAAAGTTGTTATTTTTTATTTGCTTTTGTTTATTAATTGTCTTTGTAGTTTTTATTATTATATTTTTAATTTTTTGAACTTTTTACTTCTAAAAACATTTATATTATTTGTATTTTACTAAATTTATTTAACTTAACTGGCATTTTTGTACCATTTTAAATGATACATTGAAATTGGTTTTCATTAAATTTGTCGTAAGTTGGATTTTTGCAAAAAATTTTTAATCATTAACTTTATTTTTTACCAGTAATTGGTATGAATAATAGATTATAATTGTTCTGGATTTGCATAATCGTTAATTAGATTATTTTGAAAAACCGACTCCAAGAGGGCGTGAACCTGAATTTAGACGTAATTTATTTTCCATCCGAATGAGTTTGTACGTTCCGCATTCTAAGCGTATTTATCAGAAGGACCACCGACAAATGCTGAACTTAATCTTCAGGCAACATACCTCATAGCACCTTAACGGGTTTCAACCCCCATCAAAAAAAAAAAAGAAATTAAAAACTATCCTCTGATAAAGTTTTTAAAAAAATTCGCAGTATTTCTTAGCTCGCATAATTCGTTACATCAAGTAGAGATTATATATGCGAATAAATCCCCTAAAAGATAAACACGCCACCGATGAATAATCGGCTAGACATTCTCCTAGCCGTGTCGTTGATCTGGTGTCTGATCGTACAAAATCGGCTGTCGTCAAAAATTTATATTTGTACCTCCTCGGATGTACTCACACTTAAAAAAACTTGCGGGTTAATATTCAAATTTATCAGATTACGACCGAACAATTTAATTTTAATTTTTTTCGAGTCAACAATAAAAGTTAAATCGGGTGTCGTGACGTAAAGACGTAGAACGGTGCCGAAGAAATTTCTAATTTATCTAATTAAATTTTCTTTGTAGAATGTCGAAACACAAAATACTAAGTTAATGAATATCGCTTCCTTAAATACCGTAGCGATTCTTCCGGCATTTAAATTTAGTATAATTATAACATTGTACATTTCTGTATAAACTAGTCTGTTCGACACGATCGGGTTTCACCGGCGAAAACAACAATAAATAAACAATACGTGATGAAAATTAAAAAAAATATTAGATCGATTCAGAACGTAAACGAATGTACTTAATTGTACAAGATATATAGTTTGGCTACTGAAGAAACAGATGCAGGATTAATAATAAACTCTGCATACATTTTTACATTATTTTATCGATATGTGTAACAAACCACGACAATTGTTGAGTTTTATAAAAATGCCATTTAATACATCTTTTTCGGAAATTACTTCTAAGCTCCACAACTTGGGAAAAAAAATCCCCCCCCCCCAACAAAAAAATACGCACCTAAAATGCGAGTTATATCTGTACGCTTAGTGTAGTTCATATGGTTTTACGGTAGGTCTTTGAAATAATATCAATTATCTCTGCCTCCCGGATAATGGAAATCTTTTCTGCAGAAATAAAGATTTGCGATCCATTTTTATTTTTTTTTTCATAGCGACATTCTATTAAAACGAAATCGAGAGGAGCCTTAAATTATGATAAAAAAATATGTAAACGATCGTATATAATACATCTTTTTATTATACGATTTAATAAGTTTAGGAAAATTATTATAACAGACCCGAATATTACTAAATACTAATATTAATAATTTTAAATAAAATAACCGAGAAATTCTGCGTACACAGGAAAATACCATTGAAAAACTGGGAGAGAATCGGTTTCATTACTGTAACTCTATTGTCGCCGAGCGACGATGAATACACACTCTGCAGCAGGTGAATTCCTTTTTTGTAAGTCAAAGATAAACTTTTGCAGAAAATACCGAAACGTCATTAACTTCTGGTAGTTATACCTCTAAATTCATTTTATTTCAAATGATAAAAACTCTAAACGGAGTTTAAACGTTACAATGATAACTTTCTAAACATCATGCGAGCCACTCTCTCGGCTACATTAATTCGAGAAAAAAATATATAAAAGAAACGCCAACGATTTTTTTTTTTTTTTTTTTTTTAACTTAAATTATGAGAAAAACATAAGAGGAGTCAAAATTTCATCTTTTAATCCGTGACTTGACAATTTTTTTTTGTTAAAGATGTACATTGTAAAAAGAAAATATTGCGACGGAATAAAGCGACAAGCGTGCGGTAACATTAAAGCATATTATATTAAATTTTAATTTGCACGCAACAATAAAGCTTTAAAAATAAAAATAAAATAAATAAGCGATATACTTACGCTTCGCAGTACGGATTTTTATTAAAGCCCTTATAATTTCTCATATTTAGAGTCATGTTACACACTTGACACTTGAAACATTGTCTGTGCCATATCTACAACAAAAAAAACACCGACAACAAATAAATTAAGACACATTTTTAACAAATGTTAAAGACGAAAAACACAACATGATAACAGAATTTAAACTAACAAGTAATAATTGAAGGTCGTCTGTATACGTACGATAAACCAGTAGTAACGTTCTGTTCTTCTAGATCGAATTTCTAGACCGATGTTCATCTAAATTAAATCTACGTAATGACTTTAACCGCTTCAGGATTATCGAATTTCTACTTAAAAAATTCCACAAAAAAATAACAATATAAATACGGCGACCCGACATCACAAATCGTTCCCGAAATGGCATAGTTGCATTCAAGAATAATAAGAAACTCACGCCAGGCTCGACAGCAGAGAACTAGGAGCGAAGCGTCATAGCCGTTAATAAAGATCGGAATCGATAGAGTGTAAATCGACAAGGTAGAATGAAACTACTAATGAATTCGCAGATTAAATTTACCTGTGAAACATTACCGTTCCCGTTTACTATTTGTGTATTTACAGCCGTTTAATCGAGTTATGAACCGTAGTAAAGTACGAGTATGTACATCGATACTTGTTTCCTGTTTTGAGCGACGATACTGATTACGATCCCTATTCGCATCATACAAAGAGGATTCAAGCGTGAGTATCATAGCAAATAAACCGAAACGGTTTATAAATAAATTTTAAAACGCTTACGTTTTCGGTCTTATGGTTACCACCTGCTCAAATATAATCGCTATTTTATTTACAATATATTTTAGCAAGAAGTTTTATAAGTAGCCTACTCAGCCCAGTTATGCTTATTAAACGCATATGCGACAGGAAAGGGATCCCGAATCGGCCCGTAGGCATCCCCCAACCGGAAAACAACAAGCGACACAAGTCCAGGCATATCATCAACGTGAAGAACCTACCGGTAAGACCCGAACTAGGCCCGCAAAATCGAAGAAGGGAAAGAGTAAGCGACGAAGCATAGGGAAACGATACGACGGCTGGGAAAAGGCTATCAACCCTCAGAGGAAACTAATACGAGACGACGACCGTACCTAGAAGAAAGCTTAAGTCCTTTACTTAAGAAGAAAACTTAAGCTTAAGTTTAAGTCCTTTCTGGGAAGGGAACGGCACCATTATATCGATAAACTCCCTCCAATTGGGGATTTTTACCCCGAGAAGAACAGAAGATTGCCGATCAAGTGATTGTCCTGTCGTCCGGTTTCGCATCGTATCGACAGATTTTTGAATTTTTTATCGGTTCTATTTACAGATTCCGATTTATTTGATAATTCCTTTTATTCGTATTATTTATATGTAATTTTTATTTATTACAATTAAACAATACAACACGGTAAAATCTCTCTCGTATCAGCATACGCTCGGAGAATCGTCGCTATGCGTATTCGTTCGACATGAGCTAAGACAAAATAATTTCTTTCTTACCGTGCTTTGTAAAATCGCCATAGATCAGGTATAGCGTTCCTGATCGAAGACCACTCAAATCAGTCTCGACATGGATGTATCGATAATATGAACTGTAAACCGTCCGTTCCACACTCGCTACAACACGCAAATAATCTGGGTTAAATCGAGTTTTTTAAGTCGGTATAACCGAAAAAGAATCTGGCAATGTTCCATTAAAAAAAAACAGACTTTAGTAAATACTGTTGTACAACAAAAATATTATAATACAACATATAATACAACAAAAATTACACCTGTTATTTTACAATCGCACCGACCAATAAGGTACTTAGTAGTCTTAGGGTACGGGATCAACTCTCGTTATAAAATTTCCAGATCCTCCCGCCCAGGCTGTAAAAATTACACTTGACTAATAAGAAGTGAATTTTAACGCGCCGGTTAATAACAAAAATGATAGAATCGTGTTAAAAAAACCCTTAAAATAAAGTTTATTTTTTGTAATAATTTGGACAATTTTTTCTGAAAATATAATTCTTCGGTAGATGAATCGGCATCGTTAAGAAATGTTAATTCCATTTTGATAGAAACTTTGCTTTAAGGGTAATATAATAAGGCTCCGATTTTTTGTTTAAACCTTCGGGAACACTAGACTAGGTTTGTCGATTAAAATCGAACCGAAAATGTCGACTGGAAGATAATAAGTTGAAGATAACTGACCGGTCCGGACGGACCCTGGAATCGTCTACCTCCCTCGCGAATTGACCAGTTATAAACGAAGAATAATTAACTCAAGGATTTGGATACTATCTTAATAAATATGACACTAACTTTCGTGTAAAATTAAATTTATTTTGACGGATACGAGCGCTTTTAATGCAGACTTAGTCATCGTTACATCAATCGTAATAAAATAGGTAGTTCGATAAGATTTCGGATTCGTTTCGGTTGCAATCGATCTTAATAACAGGAAAAGGCTTACGTTACTGTCTAGAAAGTATCTCGAAGGAACATCATACGTTATAAAGAATACAGGAGAAACGTTAATTATTTTCACCCAACAACAGAATACCGACGAAAAATAGACATACGCACGATACTTGCGTGAAACGATATTCCAACTACGTGTGCGCTTTAATTTCTAGTAATAAACAAACAATTTTAAATTAAAAATAAAGCTAAATTACAATTTTAAAAAAATAATCGCATAGTATTAAATAGTTAATAAAAGTAGGCGGGATAAGAAGATATTCCTATTCGTTTTCACAGAGGATGGCGGGAGTGAAAATAACGCTAATTAGCAGCTAAACAGCGTGAAAAATATTACAAAAATCGGTAGAATGATAGCTTAGATATTTTTTTATAAACGATAAAAAATGAATAAACAATATCATAAATCGACTTTCTTTGAAACGTTAGGAAAATAAAACGGAATCAGATTAGTTTAGTAACCTTTAAAAATACTATTTGTATTTTACAGTTAAAATCGCCCGCATACTAAACTTTCAAACATAGGCGAATTTTTACGAACACGCAAAAAATTATACACACAGCATACGTTAGACTACAAATACGCAGTAGTATTTTTTTTTTTTATTTACACATCAAAATTAATTTTATAAACTACACGAGCGTTCATACCGTATCTATTAAGATAGTATCCAAATCCTTGAGTTAATTATTCTTCGTTTATAACTGGTCAATTCGCGAGGGAAGTAGACGATTCCAGGGTCCGTCCCGACCGGTCAGTTATTTTCAACTTTTATTATCTTTCGGTCCACATTTTCGGTTTGATTTTAATCGACGAACCTAGTCTAGCGTTTTCGAAGATTTAATGGGCAACATTCCCTGCAAAACCAAAGGATACACGGCCGCCTACTAACTCTGAATCCACAAACCTGTGCAATATATTTGGAGACTTTAAAAATATAACGGTTATATAAAATCGTGTAATCAAACTTTATTAATTCTACCGACTCGGTCGCTTAACACAGTATCCGGATTCATAATTTTTTACCAGAAACTGACTTTTTTCTGAATAACTTTCATAATTTAACCGAGAAATTTTTTCGTAATTATTTTTTAATAATTTTAGTATAAATAATGCATTCCGTATAGTTTTTAACTCCAGTAATTTATTTATTTTCTCCCCTCTTTCCACTAAATTTAATTTCTTTTAACCGTAGTTAATGCGGCGAAACATAAAACAGGTTTAATTCTTATCTTGTAAATTTTTTCCTTTTTTAATGCAATATTATTGATATTACGACCAAAATTAGTTTAAGTTATTGTTAGATTGCTAATCGATGAGCGAAAATAGGATGCAGAAATCTTTCAAATAAATATTCAATAAAAATAAAATGTAGCCGCCGAGCTAGGTACTGTAAAGCGAACGAGATAAACGGTACGAGACATTAAAAAAAAAACAAATTATACAGATAATAAAAGATTTAATTGCAAATTGTAAAAGATTTAAGGACTAGTTATCACAGAACTGTATAAAAAGCGTCGTCTTTTTCGTTTGTTCACGATATCCGTGAAAACTAATGAACCAATCGTTAGATAATTTCAACTGTATCTTTCTCATAACCCCGGAATGCTTACCGCTATTCAAACTTTACCCATCTCACTTCTATATACTAAATCGAAAATAAAAAAAATAATAAATAAATAACCTATAACTTCTTTTACTAAATTTAATGTCATCTATGTCGAATCGACTTCTTCAGAAAGTTATTACTGTGCGATTCACTAAATCAGGGTTTCAACAGAAATTTAACTTTTAATTTCTCGAACCTTCGATATAACTTTTTCTTGCAGTATATTTCATTGCATCACAGAAAGAAAACGAACAAATTTTCATTATTGTTTAATACGGCCTCCACCATCCCTGCAGCCATCGATACAAATTAAGTTATTTCTTTTGACACCACAATACACTCGGAGTTCACTTCAAAGAATACTCTAACTTTCCAATTTTTAAGTCGATCGCCTCTTCTTCAATCTGCTGTTTGATTCTAGACTCTCTCCTTTCTTTTTGTAACCTTTTCGACCGAATCCTCATTTTTGATTTATTAAGATCATCACCCTCTTCTTTGGTCTTCGTTTCGTTACAGTTTACCGAATAAAGTTCGTATCGCTTTCTCGCCCCTCTGACAGCGGTCAACATTTTCTGATCTATTTAAACTTTCTTGGAAGCTCTGTAATTTCAGAGCTCATAAACAATCCTTCCGTTCGCAATACTTTGTTCTTTTTTGGTTTGCAGAAAGTAGAGATTTGTTCACAGAAAATATAGATTCCGCACTAGCATTACCGTGTGAATATATTAGTGCTGCTTTCACAATTTCTCGCAACTCGGAATATTTATTGTTCTTACACCACACGGAAACGTGAAAATCATCTAGTCCTATTTCTTCTTCGTCTGCGTCGTGAAGAGCATCTAAAAAAAGTTTCAATATCTTCTTGAGACCGTTTTTTACCTCATCGTAGAGGTAGTCGTACTGAGTTTAAATTTTTTCAGCTGTATCTTCCGAAATTCATTTTTTTCAGGGAACTTCAAACACGATTGTTCACTTGTTTCTTTCCAAAATCAGGCTGTGAGATAATCCAGGGTTTAGTCAAGACAGTCCAGCAACAGCTCTGAACTTCAGCGGGCTTTTCTGTTGGAAGTTCTTGGATTGTTTTTACTAAAAAAATCTTGCACGCTTTCTAAAGTTTTATAAGCCCGTGTTAAACACACGTTCACATTTTTTTTTTACTGTTCTACAGTTTGGAAACCGATACCGACATGTTGATTCGACTAAGTTTTCACTACATTCTAGGTCGACAGCCATCAGCTTCGCTTCCACAACTAGCAGACTTCAACACATCCGGTTTCACACAGCGTGCCATTAAACTTTTCATCAGATCCAACAAGATACTGTGAATATAAGGTGAGAGAGGAGAAGAGCTTTGAAACCTCATAAAAGGCTCGCGTTCAGCAGATATGACGCTAAAAAAGGACGAATTTCACTTCAAAAACTTATCTGCACAATGATTTTGTAATGACTTATACGGTTTACTACGTACAGGTTTGTTTGTTTATAAACTTTGTATGTCTTCTAGTATGTTTACAGCTCTACCAATACAAGTGACATTCTCTAGTCCCCCCGTACAGCAATATTTTAGAGGAAAACATGTGCTGCCAGTTAAGTTTGTATATCTGGGTTTTATCCTTGATGAGACTTCAGTTCAGGGAACACCTTCAGTTTGTCGCAAAGAAAGCTACCGATTCTTTCTTTGGTATTCGTAGGGTTCATCCATCCCGACCGGGGTTTGAACTTCCGTATCACACTTATTCTTTACAAAGATGTCTGTGACCCCATAATGTTGTACGCTGCGGCCATCTGGGCACATCGTTTGTGGTTTCAAGGTTATAGGGACATTTTATTGCGAGCCCAGCGTCTTCTTTTGTAAACAGTCGTCGGAGATTACAGAACGGTCTTGCGAGAGGCAGTCTCGTTGAATGCCGGCGCTAAACCTATTGACATCCTGGCTACGGAACGTAGCATGTGGTATAATTCTAAAAAGAATGGCCTTCCTACCCTAGCGCGTATGCAAGAAATAGAAGACCAAGGTTTTGACTCTTGGCAAATTATGTTGAACGATTCTTCTACTGCTCAATATACGCTTGGTATTGTCCCAGATGTTCAAGGTTTGGAAGCAATTAGCTGGGTTTCCCCCAGTCGGTATACGATACAATTTCTCTCGGGGCATGGTGCCTTTAGGCATAATTTGGTTAAGTTTGGATTGGCTGACTCCGGGCTATGCCTGGAATGTAGAGTAGATGACACGGTGGACCATGTCCTATATGTTTGTCCCCGGTTAGATTAGTTTAATAGTTTGAATTTGAGAACAAAAGTTTCGCTCTTCGGCCGGATGGTGACTGCAATGCCGAACGCATGGATCTTATGCAGTCGTGAGTTGTAACGCCATCCAGACGGGGGCAGTCTAGGTTTGCAATCGCTGTCGGCGGGACGGAGACTGCACTGCTGAGGTAATGCAGCCGTGAGGTGTAGGTCCGTCTTGACGATGGAAAAATATGTGCCAAAGTAAATGTCACGCGGTGATGAGTATATTTGGATAAATTGAAGTTGGGTTTAATACGATCGATGCTGATCAATAAGGAAATAGGTCTAAATTTCATTGATTTATTTTCAATCGTGTGCTGTTTTTAATTACCGACAATGAGAAATTTACAATTACTCACAGCTTGTCAAACAGAGAACATGGTTTGTTTCGCGAACTCGGTTATCTAGTTCAGAGGGCAACGAGTAGAACAGAAGAGAAATGTCCGAAGAAGCCTACAGCGAAGGCAAAGGCTTTGTCAAAATTCACTGATGTATATCTATACCGAGGCATTTGCAACGGTGGCATACCAATAGAGGCCAGGCTGATGATTGTGATATTTAATCAGTTCGAGGGTCAATAAGACGACTCTCGGTATAGCCCATTAGGGCTAGGTTCGGGAGGGATGTGGCAATTGGAATCGTCATAAGGCGGGTGCTTCCCCTACGGGAGTTGGGATGTTAATCAATGACTAAATGGACTAGCGGCAGAAGAATATGATGAGGGAATATTGAAGCCGTGATTTATCGCCACGATAAATGTTTTAATTCATATGGTGATTATATAGAGAAGTAGTATAAGGTATGTAGTTTAAGAGAAATAAAAATTATTTATAACGTTTTTAGAATAATTTTTTTTACAATGAAATGGACTTTACTTTAGAGAACATTGTTATTTAAAAAGTAAAATAACAAAAGTTGTATCGAAGCTGATCGATTCGAATCAGGAAAGCTTTTCTGAATAAATTCTTGTTCGGTACCGGCGGGCACCAAACAAGAATTTTAAGCGTTTCAAAGAAACTCTTAAAATATTTTTGTGAAATGTGGTAGCAAAAGGAGAACATAATAGACAAAACTACCCTACAAACGAAGCATTGAGGCTTTTGAGATGTAGTATTTAAACGCTGAAATGATAAAAATTCTGTAGGTTTACAGAGGAAAAAATGAAGAACTCAGAGACGAACCAAGGCAGAATTTTGTGAAAAAAAAGAAAGTAAAAACGGTCGGTAGGCCACATAACGAGGCATCCAGAGTTAGTAAATCAGTTTTTGAAGAAACTATAGAAGGGAATAAAAACAATAAACAAATTCGTTAGGCACGAAACACGACCTAAGTTATAAACGTATCGGACTGCGGGAACGGCACAGAATAGAAAGGAACGTGGAACTGCACTAAACCGATCGAATAATTGAAGATCACAAAAAGTTTACCGGATAGACAAAATAGCTAAAGTATTTAAATACAATGTTTAGAGGTTTCATGAGAAAAGAAACTGTGAGTATCAGATTTACAAGAACAGGAAATAAATTTTAAAATAAAAAAAATGTAATGCGGTATATATTTGATTTGAATTATGAATGCGACGTAACGGTTTAATGGAGATTTACGCCGATCTCCGCGGCGGAGCGGTAGCGCCTCAGCCTTTTAGTCTGGAGATCCCCGGTTCGAATCCCGATCGTGCGCGGCGTTTTTCATATGCTAAAAAATTTCCATCTCGTATTCTCACGCGCAAGTTTCGAACTTATATTGAGAATTAATCGCAAAAATGGCAACGTAAGCAATAATAAAAAGGAAAACGACATTGAAAATATTATTTAACAACATTAAAAATTAGATAGGTCGATAAAAGTTGTGAATGAGAAGATTTTAAGACGAATGAATATAGAAATTAAAGGCGTAAATAAACGATCAAAAGAAACCGCAATTCGATGTACGATTATGGAGGTTGTATAAAGAAGGCGTACGCCGTTTCAAAAAAAAATGTATTACTTTTCTGCGGTAAATGAAGCTAAATAATCTATATACGTTTAATTATACTACCTTCGAAACCGGGACTCGAATTATTTTGAAGTAAAAATTCAGTAACGAGTATTAAGTACTTGTAAGAATTAATTCTCGGTACTTATGACGATAGTATGTTACATAACAGGAAACGAATAGTAGAGTTAAAAAACTATTAATACAAAGGAAATGAGTATTATTAGACTTCGGGAACCGTACAAGGGAGCAGGAACAGCGTTTTCACTAAACTTATCGCGTAAAACACATTAATACGCCGTACTGAATTTTTAATTTTTTTTATTTACCCGAATCGACGATTACGACTCGGATAAAATCATTAACTTTAAACAAACCTATCTCTACAAATCATATGAAAATAAATCATTTTATTAACAAATATGATAATAAAGTTCCTGTATGAAAAAAGTCAGTTTATTTTAAACGTATTAAAAATATAGATAAAACATAAAATAGCGAATATTAAAAACTAAAAAATACTGAAAAATAGAATACCGTAAAAAATCATACTCGTCTAAAGAAGTTAACATAAGATAACAGAATGATAACGACGCGTTTACTTTTTTAACATCCGGTCTCACTACCCGCTTTGTCACATAGTGCACGATGGAATTAATTCTGTACCGGCTAAGAAACAAAAGATATAATAATAGAATCGGCAATTTTTTTCCCCGACACGTCTTAAAGAAGATAAATTATAAAAAGGAAGTATCCATTACAAACGACGAACGAGAGATTAAATATCGGTAATCCGAGAAAACGAGTCAAAAGACTTGTATTCAAAAACTGAATCGAAAATAATAGTAAGTACCGACTGAAAAAATAAACTGCTGTTTATTGTTCTCTTAAAAAATTAAAAAATCCAAAAAAAATACGCATTTTTAGACCGATTACTACCAACCGATACATTTCCTTTGCAAATCTTACTCGATATATATAAAAAAAATTAATTATTTACGAATAATAAAATATATGAATTCGTTAACGCAAGCGAATAATTTCTTTAGTCGCTACACTCGGACAATTATTTATATATATATATATTGCTTTTATGCAAATAATTATAAATGTATACATCTGTTCTGTTCACGCAACATAGGAGGAGGCCTACCTAGCGATTAAATAATTACCTAGAATCTTACTTTCATTTTATTGCAGCAGTAGACCAAAAAATCCACGTTTGACGTGTAAGCAAAAATAATATCTATCGTTAAGTTAAGAACAGTGGGAGTATCCTACGTAGAATGTAAATCGTCCTGATTTTTTTTTTCAGTTTTATGCTAACTTTCTTTTAAAACTTGCGTCACCGCAAGATGCCGGAGCAGATACCGGAGTATTATCGTTTGTAAAGAGGTGTAAACAGAAGCTCCTTATACGATCCCTTCTTCTCTATACTACATATATATATATATACACACACACACATGTGACTTAAAAGAATCAGTGCATTTGATACGAAATAAATTTTTACTTTAATATTCAAAACTAATTCTTGTTTAATAGAAAACAGTGAATGTAAATTAATTCTGTAGTACATATTTAGGACGAAGCACCTTCCGAGTTATAATATGACAAGCGACTACACTCCAATACCGCCACGGAAATGCCACTTCAACAGTAATCCGGCTATCTTTGTAAAATGACTAGCGGTAGCATCGGAAAGGTCACGTAAGCCGTCAGAAACGAACACAGGTATTGGTGCTGCATTAAGTTGCTCGGCGCTTTTTTATTTTCTTTTTTTAATCACAGCGTTTCGTATTTCAGGACGATTTTTGACGTGACATTCTAGATGTAACAGAACCGACAGTTTTTAAGACGAACTCACCACATCGGTCTAACGGTGAATTCGTCATCGCAAATCAGCTGATTTCGAAGTCAAGAGTTCTAAGGTTCAAATCCTAGTAAAGACGGTTACTTTCATACGGATTTGGACAAGAGATTGTGCATGCTGGTTTTTTTGGCGGGTCGGGTTCCAATTGTGCGGTTAATTGCACATCTCAGGAACGGTCGACCTGAGACCGTACAAGACTGCGCTTCATTTACATTCATACTTACCATCCTCTGAAGTAATACCTTACGAGGATTCCGGAGGCTAAACAGAAAAAGAGAGCTTGTAAGGAGATGCGGTTACTATCTAGTCCAAATACCAACAGCCCACATAGTTTTTAAGGTAAATTAAACTAATGCTTTAACGAATTGTATTTCAAAAATTCTATTATCTATTAATGTACGTCTATGCATGACTAAACGGTCTGATTTTACCAGAAAACCGTTCGTACCTCGAACGTCGTGTTTTAGGAAAAAAACTTACAGGATATAGAAACAAAAACTACACAAAGTACACATCTAAAATGGCTACCACCCACCAAACCGCAAAGATATCATGAATTCAGTAATTCCATGAGTTACAACTTAGCAAAGGTTCCAGCGGACTTACCGCTCAGAGTTTACTCAGCACACCGGGTAAGACGGGAAAGCAGTGAATAGTGAGAAAAAAACCGCTGAACAAGATAAACAAACCCGCCAGAAGGAGTCTTCGAGACATTGATCGAAACTAATTAGAAGATCGCAGTAATATGCCGAATCTAGGACGGAAGTAGAGCATTACTGATCTAAAAGTTTGCTTAGAGCGGTTTTAATATGGGAATAATTTCTTTCCTTGTAGATATTTAAAGAAAACGTATAGACCGTTCCTCGACGAACAGATAAATTTATAGATGACATTAGCTAACGGTTATAAGCACCCTGACACCAGACGCCAGTCGTTTCTGAAAACGACACAACAATTACCAAGAATAACAAGATCCCGTGTCAGCCTCACCGCCGAAATCGAATAGCGAAGAAATGTTCTGTCATCTTCTTGGTTTAGCCGAACGTACCGAAGCGTATCGAAACGCTACTCCACCGAAATAGCGAAGCGAAAGTAAAATTCAGCCTTTCGAGTGAGACCTTCGATCTCAGAGAAAGCGATCCGGATTATTATTACATATACCTGAAAATTATTTACTTCTGATACATCAATACTGTAAATAGAACAAAGCAACAGATTATAAATCGGGCGCGTACGTTAACCGACTCGACAAAATAGTTTTCAAAAACATTTGTTCCTACCGGCCAAGTATATTCTGTCGAGCAACGAACAAAGCTCTGGTGATGCTGCCTTTAAGAAGCGTACAGCCCGCACGATCCAGTGAATAAATACGATTAAAATTTATTATCGATTATACCTCACGATGACTTTACTTTTAACTAAAACTCGACAAACCGTGCCGCTGAATTAATTGAAATGTATATAACAAGTTAAGTAAGAAGGAGCTCGAATCAGATAGCGTTAATAAAATTATAACCCGGTAAATAAACGATACATCCTATACGCAAAAAGAAAAACAGCCAATTTGATGAACTACACAAAAAAAAAACCGATGTGGTAATTAAAATAAATCCTACCGTCATCAGAATTAAAATAACAATTATGAAAATATTTGTTAATTTAGAAATTGATTTAATTATCAAATCCATTTATAACGATATCAATAAAAACAAACAGCGTAAATTAAAAATAAAACCGGTACACCAGCGCTTCAGTTACAGGCTTACATTTACAGATCGATGCGACACGTCTGCAGAAATATGATAGAATATAAACAACCGTAAATATTTATGATAATCCACGCTATCATATTTTAATTTTTCTTCAGAACATTCTACCCTTTTGACTACTTTATTCAAATTTACATTAAACAAAAATTTAGATCGTAATAATATAATTTAATTCATTTCAAAATGTTAAAAAATCTTACCATCTTCTTTTACTAAAAAAAAAATAAGGCACCCCTTTGCAAAACTGACGTGTTTAATGTTATACAATGTTATACCTGTATAACATGGGTCCCTGAACTACGGCCCTAAATCCGACCCGTGGATATGCCCAGTATCTGAACCAAAAACACTCCAGGAGTTTAATCGTTTCTAGGAAAGAGGAATGTCGTTCCGTATCCTAACAGAATGTGAAACGGGTCCAACCACCTTGTACGCGTAGCCCGAAAAAGTCTACAGCAAGGCGCAATTTACGGTTAAGAATACCTAAATCTATAGTGTACAAAGAGGCTTAGACTGCGTGCGCATAAGAAACAACTTTTACACGAAATCAAACTGTATGAAAAAGTGTAAAGATTGGAGCTGCAATTTTAATGCTTAACAACAACGATAAAAAGACGATTTGTGAATTGGTTTGTTTCTTGGCATCTATCCCGCCACCACCCTATTCGGTCGTTCTAAAGCACAAGACCGAATGTTCGTGCCTTATACGGCTACTGTACCTAAAACATAGACCAAAATCTAAAATGTTCCTAGAGCTAACCTAATCAGCAGGGCGCACAGCACCAGTAGCTTACCTGCCCTACCGTCCACTTGTCATATATTAAACTAAATAGGATAGGCGCACCTCGTCTATACTTAAATATACGACTTTGTCAAAATTTAAAATAACAAAATTGATCAATTTAAAACAAGATCAAAAAGGACAGCAATTTGCTGCCACGCCTAGGACGCTGTATGCCAGCAAGTACCTGTCTACCATTTCTACAGCGCTTGGAGTCATAATGGCTGGTGGCCAGCCAGTTCCCAATATAAGCCTTTCACAGCACTGAAGTGAGTATCATTCACTTAGTAAACTACTAATGCCGGTTGAACATTGCAACGGCATCAAGGAACGCCCACACGATTCGACAATGCAGCTTTCGTCAGATCGACTCCCCGTTAGTGAGTGGCCAATTTCCCCCTTGACCTGTAAGCTCCAGGGTGGCCTAAGCTCTGGCCCCCAAGAGCGGGACAGTCGAACATCATATGTTCAATTGACTGGACCTCCCCCCAGACGTACAGCTCATCCGTTGCCAGCCGGAACCGAAACAGATATTAGTTAAAATTAACATGGTTAGTGAGCGCTTGAGCTCCCGTAGACCTAAAAAATGAATCAGAAGCATACCATCCCCCCCAAGTCCTGTATAAATCTAAACAAGGACCTTCCCTTAGTCGTGGTGTTCCATTCTCACTGTCATGCTTCCATCGCGATGTCGTAAAGCCTCTATCCCAGGCGGGAAATGGGCAACTGTTCGAAGTTTTGAACCGGTCCTTTGCGAACACCGTTCCGCTCCGGTACAGGCCCGGCCCGAAACTGCAACCAAAATATCTCAGTTTCCCTGCCTCTTCGCAATCTCCACATGACGCTCGAACTTTCAGCACTAAATAGATTGGGAAAGCCTTTCCCAATACGGTAGTAGTCTCATAAGAGGGTGTTTTAAAAACAACAGTGCATACAATAAGGGCTCTACGCTGGGCACTCCTTAAATTTTGAAGGACTCCATTTCTATCCATCCTATTGGCCCATACTGGCGCCGCCTAGAAGAGCATACCCTCGAAGACACTTCGGTACACCATGTAGATTTGACGGCCCGACACCCCATAGTCCTTCCGAGCAATCCGCCTAAGTTTATACATCACAGAGATAGCGTCCGCCCGCTACGTACCTAATGTGATTGCTAAACAACAATTTTCCATCAAACAAAACACCTAGCTATTAGTGAACTCTTACTCGGCTGATTACACAGCCTTTATACTTAATGTGAGTGTTTCGACTGCATGATAATTTGTCTGCATCCTTGAGAAGCGTATACTTTGTCCTGGGTATAGAAATGTTTAAATTTTGCTGATCCATCCCTTGGCGGTTGACAAAGCCGCATGCGCTCTCTCTTCCAGCTGTGGTTGTGAATTGCCACGAACTAACAGGAGACAGTCATCGGGGAGAGCCTCGGCTATGACCCCGTCTGGGAAGGTCAGTCTCAGAAATCCATCAAACACCAGGTTCCACAGCAGAGAACAGAGAACGGAACCATGTAGGCTTCCCCTGGTTACGGACTTTTCCGCAACTAGGCGCGCATCTTTAAACAAGCCGTTCGGATGGACAAATTGTCCCGTACCACGGCCTGTAGGGCTTCGGGAACATTGCAGCGTTCCAACTAATAGAGGACAGAACTCCAACACAAGGAAGGAGATGCTGCCTCTGTGTCAATAAAATCTGCCAAAATGTTTTTACAGTCGGCGCTTTCCACCTCGACAAGAGCATTTAAGATGCAATCCTCTGTGCCAACCCCTTTCATGAAGCCATCTTGGCCTCGATTTAGAAATGAGTCCATAACAATGCATCCCGGAGCCGTTCAACAACCAGCCTTTCAAGGAACTTGCCGATTATCGGCAAGAGGCTGATAGGTCAACATCTGCCGACCTCACTAGGATCCCTTCCAGATTTTAAGAGCACCCTCACCAAGGCCAGCTTCCAACAAGTCGGAAAGCAACCCCAGCTAAGGCATCTCGAGAACAATCTGCCAAGCGGCTCTCTTATGACAGGCAAGAGATTGTAAAATATATCAGGGTCATATTGGTCAATACCCGGAGTCTTCCGCAATGCCATTCGAGAAACCACTCGATCAATATCTGTGGGATTCACAGCACGTACGCCAAGGTATGGTACTACACACGCCGACGTCCGTTTCACCCTCCAGAGCATCTGGACACAGTATGAAGGAACGCCCGGTAAGTCGCTACAGGTGTTAATGTGTTGTCCGAACTACCAAACCCGCACCGAACAATGGTCAGAACATGAAATGGCTCTTTGATGAAAAAGACGACTTGTGAAACGTAATGTTTTCAGATGAGCCGACGTTTCGCATTAGCGGGTCAGTAAATCAACATGATTAAGGTTGTGGGGATCACCATCGCATGAAATTATCGAACATCACCGTGACTCTCCCTAAGTCAACGTTTGGTGCGGACCGATGAATAACCGAATTCTGCGCCCGTTCATTTTTGTAGAAAGCACGATTAACGGGATATTTTCTGCGACATGCTCGAAATTTACGTCTTTCCATAGATTGACGATATCGATGAAGAAAAAGGAATAATTTTCTATCAGCTAGAAGGTGCTCCGCGGCATTACAGCAACCGTATCCGTGCCGCATTAAACATTCTACATCAAAACGGTGGCTCAGTATAGGTGCCCGATCGCTCGGCTACCAAGGAACGCAGACGTGACCTCGCTAGATTTCTTTTTGCGGGGACGTGTGAATAACATTGCAGAAAATCCGTGACATCAACCGACTACGGGAGAAGATCATTGTGGTAGTAGCATCCGACATATTGGCGAGTACGAGGGAAGAGCTGCATTACATCTGGACGTGTGTAAGCCAACAAACGGTGCACACAACGAAGAGCATTAAACCAAAGAAAACTTCAGAATATACCCTTTCAGAATATATACTCGTGAAGCAATACTTTAAATATAATGTTGTCTAAATAATACTTAAAACCGAGGCTTTCTTTTATAAACATTGTATTTTTTGTAGTCGATCATGTAGTTCCATAACTATGCAATTTTATTTAATAACGAAGATTTGTTAAAAAAAAAACAATCTTTTACACATCCACACACACGCGCGCATTTTTATGAGATGAATAAAAAAATGAGTATGGATAAAAGTTACCGCTGATTACGAGTTGATGCTATCATGAAAAAAAAGTAGTTGCTAAATTAATTGCCACGGAGAGTAAAAGCCCGGTAAAAATTCCTTAACACACATGTGTACATTACAAAATCGCTGCTGTTACTCAGAATGAATGCACCTGCCTGCAAAATCAATCTCTGGCCGACTGACTAGTCATCGATCATATCGGCACAAGATATTAAATCGTGAATTAACTAATGTATAAATAAATATCTTACTATATAAAAAGGCAATGTCTTTCGTTTTTTCCCGATAACCGCGAAAAATAGTGAACAGATCATTACGAAACTTTAACTGTGCCTTTCTTATGATAACCGCAATGTTTACCGCAGTTGAAACCTCAACGATCTCGCTACTACATAAATAAAAAATAAACAAATAATAATTTGAAAATAAAAAATCTAAAACTTCTTTTACTAAATTTTACGTCGTCTATAATAAAATATCGATTTGTATTATCGTAATATACGTAAAAACAAATTAGGTCGATAAGATTGAAAGGAACAACCGCTATTTACTCATTTAACGTTAAAGTATATTGAAGTTCAATATCGATATCGACTCTTCAGAAAATTATGTTTCCCTACACTAATGAATTTTTGTAATCTGGCGACGATCCGCGAGAATTCGTTCTCACGCAAGTAAAACGGCGTTAAGAAGGATTTTTTTTTATCCTTCTTAGTAACAATTCCATCATCTAGCCTAACCCGTACGTAATTTGGATAGGTTCGACTTTCAGTTCGGTATTAATTAATAACACCTAAGTCGGCGAGGTTACAGATAGGAACTTCTATCTTCCACCAGCTTCCACCTATCTAACATCTAAGGCTACTAGAATTTAAGAACGTTCTCAAAAGTCTTGAGAAGTCATTCGCTCTCTGATTTCATTAAAAGTTCGATCATTTAATTTTATTCTATTAATAACTATAATTTTATGAATGTAATTAACATATATTTTATCCGATAAATTGTGAATAGCCAGAACAATCCGCACGTAATCCCTAAAAAACTATTTCCAAACTTCCATACGCAAATAGCGCCGGCGAAGCCGTGACAGTGATGCCAAGTAATATGTGCAAACTAAGGCTTACGAGATCTGTAAAAAAAGTAATAAAACTAATTTTTTTTGGGCAGCTAAAATGGCAACACTGTAAAGTTACTAGTAAACATATGGTTATATGAACAGCTGATTAATATTAGGTATTAAAACTTTTAGTCTACTGCCGTTTATTGGCGTGTGGAGATGGAGAACTTGGGCTCTATCACAAGCCCAAGTTTTTTGGTGGTTTAAAGCATTTTCAGATGGGGGGAATCAGTTGCGGACGATCCACGCTCTGGAAGACCGTTAACGTCAAAAAGTGATGACAATGTTGAGCGAATCAGAGATTTGATACGGCACAACCGACTATTAACTGTCAGGATGATTGCAGAATAATTGAATTTGAACCGTATCACAGTTCAACAAATTTTGACAAACGAATAGGACACGAAAAATGTTTGTGCAAAATTGATTCCAAAAAACCTTACGTTGCTACTATAGAAAAAAACAGGGTGGAAATGTGCAGCGATCTTCAAGGGCGAATTAAAACCGATCCGGATTTTCTAAAAATGTTATTACTGGTGACGAATCTTGGACGTCTGATTATGACCCAGAAATTAAACAACAGAGCAAAGGACTGTCACAGTTCAAACTCACCACGTCCCAAAAAAGCAAAAATTAGCACATAAAAACCGTCCTATTTTTTTTTCTTTGATAGTAATGGCATTGTCCATAATGAGTTTTTGCCTACAGGACAAACCTTTTTTTTTTTTGACAATGAATGAATGCCATTTACGCACGCCACCGCGCAGGGTTGTGTGGGGCTCGGACCCAGGACGCTATCCGTCCCAGGCTAGCTAACAGGTTCCGCCAAGATGTTATTAGGCGTAAATGACCTGCCCCATACCGACTAAACCTCCCTCACCGCTCTTCTCCGCCCCGAGACCGGACCCGCAATTAAGCACAACTCAGTCTCGGGGGGAATATTCCGACTGTACTCGGAATTTCTTCTTCTCATCCATCTCTCCCAGGATCTGTAACATATAAATAAGAAAAGATAAGATAACCATTCGCCCATCATCACTCACACCTTTTTATTTTATTTTATTTTTTTTATTACTACTTTTTTTTTGTATGTGTAGATGTGCGTGTATGAACATATTCACGCCGGGGGATTAGGAGTCCTCGTGCGTCATCATAACCGCCCATCCCCGGACCGAGGACATGCGGCCACTCAGCAGTGGCTGCCCCTTTCCCCCGGCTCCACCGTGTGTGTGTGTATTTTTCCCCACTATCCCCGCACTAGGGTTAGGGAGTCCCCGTGCTTCCTCATCGCAGCCCCTCCCCTCAATCAGTGACGAACTACGACTCCGCAGAGAGCTGTCACCTCCCTCCAGTCCTATTTCTCCTTACTGATTCTCTCACTCCTCAACTTCTTCTTTATTCTTTATTACTGATGTGATCCATTTTCTGAACTTTTCCCATCCTGTTAAATTACTCAGCATAGTTGTCATCACCTCATTAAGCGTCTTCTCTGTTACATTCAATTCGCTTTTAATGTCCTTCCATCGGGGACATTCCATGAAGGTGTGTTCCACCGTGTCCGTTTCTCCACAATAGTGACAATTCTTCCAATCCCTTCTTTTAAAACGGAAGAGATAGTCGTTAAATTCCCCATGGCCGGTGAGGAACTGGGAGAGGTAGAAGTCCACCTCCCCGTGATTCCTCCCCAGCCACGGGCCCAAGACTGGAATTAGCTTTCTCTTCCATGTCGCCGCCACTGCTCCGTTCCATATTTCTTGCCACTCTTCGTGTAGTTGCACAGCAGCATCCCCTTTCGATACTCCATTCCATATTCTGCTTCTTTGTCTAGCAATCAATCTAATTGGGGGAGTGCCCGAGATCACTAGCCGCTAGGGTCGATACAGTCCTGTAGCAATTTGTTATTCTGAGGCAACCTCTTCTCTGTATCGCTTGCAGTCGTCTCTCATTTCTTTTTATTTCTAGTGCTGGTTCCCATTTGAGCACAGCGTATAAAATTATGGACGTCGCTCCTGCTAATGTAAGCTTTCGCTTCGACGCTTTTGGCCCACCACTGGAGATTATAATTCTGCTGTGTATTTATTGTTGACTCTGCCTTCTTTGCCACTTCCCCTATATGGAAACTGAACTTTCCTGACCGTTCGAGCCACACACCTAAGTATTTTACACTTGTTTGTGTAACTATCTCAGTCCCTTCTACAAGGATCTTAATTGGTCGTATCTTTCTTCTTCCTACAACAGCCAAAGTTTGGTTCTTCATGGCTCTACGTGCAACCCGTGATCTTTCAACCAACCGCTAATTCTACGGATCGCAAAGGTTTGCGTCTTGTTCTACTGCCTCTTCCGATCTACCCCTCACCATTACCATAAGATCGTCAGCATAAGCTATTACCTCTGTATTATCAGGTAACTCTAAATGTAGGACGCCATCAAAAGCTATGTTGCACAGGAGGGGACTCAGTGGAGACCCCTGAGGAACCCCTCCGCCTATCGTATATCTCAACTCTCCTTCTTCGGAATCCACTATTATTTTTCTGTTATGGAGAAATTCGCCCATAATCTTCTGTATTATCAACTTACTTGTCTCCTTTCCAGTTCCTCTAGGATAACATCATTTGGTATACTTTCAAATGCGTTCCGTACGTCAAGGAGGACCATCAATGGGATCTCTCTGGTCCTCCAAGTGCCGGAACGACTCTCCTCCGCCCAACTGATGGTACGCTTGATTGCGACTATAGTAGATATTCTTTTTGTAAATCCGTATTGTGCCTCAGATAGGTCTCCTGTCCCCTCAATTTCATTTCTATCCCAGTCGCTAGCATTCTCTTGTATAATTTACCCATAGCTGGTAGCAGGCTTATGGGTCTAAACTTTCTTTGGCCATTTTCCATCCTTTGCTTCTCAATTAATGCCACGTAACCCTCCTTCCAACTGTCGGGGAAACTCCCACTAATTACTGCTGAGTTCAGTGCGTCTAATATCAACCATGGGTCTTCCTTAATTAGTCCTTTTATTAACGTCGCCTGGACCCCGTCTGATCCCGGGCTCTTCCTGGGATTGATATTTTTTACCGTAGTAATAAATTCTCTAAGAGTAAATCTGGGCCCTACTTCGTAAGAAATGTTTCTATATGGCGCCGGGGTCAAGATAAATAGATTCCGAATGGCTTTATCTACTGCTGTCTTTGCCAGAAGCAGGGAGGGTACACCGCATCTTTTCATGAGGACCCGAATAGGCTCTTCCCCACGGATCGAAGTCGAGGTCCTCCATCAGCTTTTTCCGTAACTTTCTTTTATTGCTTTTGATCTCGAAAGCATAAAAATTTCTTGATGCTATGTAGTTAGCTTTTGCCTCCTCATCCTCAATATTCGTCTTTCTCTATCGTTGCCATATTCTTTTGTTGTGGATGACTTCCCTCCTTAAATGTTCTATCTGGCGAGTCCACCAATATACTTCTTTACGTTTCGATTTGCCTTTGGCCTAACTTTGTCTGACTCATTTTTTAGTTCTTCTGGGTCTGTCGTGTGTCTTTCTTCTATTCGTTCCGTTACTGCACTGACAAATTTCCTAACACTTATCGGGGACGACCTCCAATTTCTTTTCTTATTAGGTCCCTGAGTTTCTTCTCTTCTTATGTTAAAATTAATCCCCATCTGGTCCATTACATCGAGCCGTCGAATGTCCCAACATCCAACAACGGAAGCATCTTGCATCTTCCCTTTTTGGCTCAATTTTACAAGAATGCCACCCTATTATCAACCGTCCGGTGTTTACCAGCGTTTCTGCCGCCCTCGCTGGCAGCTTAACTAGCGCCCTCTTTGTTTCTCCATAGGCCGGCCGTAATGATTAAACTTCTACCGGGGTCTGTGGTCCCGTAATCTTCCTCACAGCCTCAACAATTTCACCCTCTTCTACATCGGGATCCATCCCTTTTATGTGAAGGTCATCGTGCGCCTATCCTTAGGATTGTCAGCGATGGTGGCATTACCTAGCTTTTCGTCTAGTATTTTGAATAGGTATGACTTTTTGTTGGAAGCTTCCCTAGCTCTGATTTCAACCTCCTCCCCGCGTCATTTTTTTTTTAGATATAATATCCTCTGCAAAGTCCTTCCCTACTCCTTCTTTTACTAGTTTAAATAAATCTGAATAGCTCTTTCCTGTTTGGCGGACCGTGACCAGAATGGAGGGCGGTCCTATCGGTTGCGGGTTCTTTTTTTCCCCGGCGTCAATCAGATTTAACATAACCTTTTCTTCCTGTGTTTGTCTTCTTCTGCACCAAAATTCCATTTTTGTCATTTTAATGCCAAATCCGTTGTTCAAGCTAATAAATCTGAGTTTGCTTCCCGCTGTAATGTTCAGTTTGTTTAACACTGATGAAGTGTGAGAAATCAGTTCCTCACTGCTGTCGTCCAAAACCAGTGCATACGTGATTCCACGGTCCTCATCAGCGTCCTCAGGGAATATTATTTCTATGCTTCTAACGTCTTTAATGACGGTTCCGCTTGGGATGTTGATGTCTGAGAACAGCTTCTTCCTTATTTCCGGGGCTTCTTCCTAATTTCCCATTATCCTCGTAAATTCATTCTTTGGTCCCAGTTTTCTAGCGGTCAGAAATACTGTAGTTTCTTCAGAAGTTTTAGGGGGAGGTTCGGTTTTAACTTCTAGCTTCTGGTACCTTTCGATCAACCATTTACCTTCCAGGATTTCGAACAGTTAATGTTGTTTTCCCGATTGGAGTACAGTCTATCTTCTCCTGACCTACAGGACAAAATGTAAATCAATATGTTCACCGAGAAATTCTTGAGAGACTGCGGAAAAGAGTTGTCCGCGTGAGAGTAGCCATCAAAGACAACCGGATGGTGCATCATGGTAATACATCTTGTCACGCTGGACTCTCAATTAATGAGTTTTTAGTAAAGAAAAAACACTCTTGTAGTTCCTCAACCACCTTATTCACCTGTCTTGAGTCCCCCGACTTTAAAAACCATCTCGAAGGAGACCATTTTGGAACAATAGAAAACATTAAAAAAAAATGTAACCGACCATCTGAAGGATATTCCTGTTTCTGAGTTCCAACCCTGCTATGAAGAGTGGGAACCGTTTGCAGCGTTGCGTGACTTCTCAAGGGAACTATTTCGAAGGTGATAGAGTTTATTTATAATTTAATTGTAAGTAAAGTTCTTCTGAACCAATATCATTACTTTATTTACAGATCTCGTATGTAACAATTTTTTCTTTTAATTTTTACAAATAATCAATAATGACTGAAATCTTCTAAGGAAATATCTCATCACTGGAAAACTATCGGTCTGATTTGGCACGGCTACTAAATTAAATTAATTTTTAGACAAATAGCTTACACTTTAGAATTCTACATTTCGCCAAGGGCCGTGTAATTTAGAGAAAAAATAAATAAGTTTTCCATTAGATCTCTTTTTCGTAACATGTACTTTTCATTTGAGCTAATTTTCACCGTAGTTTTTTCTTTTTTAACATTAAATGATTGCATTTTGGGAACAAAATATGAATTTGATGTACAAAAAGATTTAAAAATATTCTGCGTGTAATAAAAAAAAAAAATTATAAGAAATATGAAGCAGTTAAAGCGATAAATATAAAAATTAATTTTAACAGAATTAAGTCAAAAGAATTAATTTTATCGATTTCAAATAAATTACCTTCTTATTTAATTTCTTAAACCGTTATCGGATAGATTAATTGAAATTTTTATTAAACAGAAATCGGAATAGAATGTTTTAAGATTATAAGAAATACTGGATTTATATAAATTTGTAGAAGAATTAAACAGTTTTTTTTTTGTAATAAGAGTAGAAGGCCGGCCAATAGAATTCCGTTTAGCGTGCCGGATTCAAGATCATTTAGTTTCGGGTTTGATTCCCGGTAAACGTCTGATTCTTTTCAGCTATCGTTTCGTTTTTCATCTCATCTGTCTCGTTAAAATATCTGAAACAGCACGTCCGAGGTCGTATAATGATTTTAAAAAAAATATAGTCTCTTATATTTTTAATTTCTATACTGAAGTAATGAAAGAACTAAATCCGAACGTTAGACTGGTGCCTGATAAAAAATAAATAGAATCATTAAAGATTCGTACACGAGGCTATTTCGACTGAAACTATAAACTATGTATTACATAAAGAACTGGTCGTGTTGCTGTGGTATATTAATTTTGAAATAAAATAAAGATAACGCGGTTTCAAATAAAGATATAACAGTAAAATATTAATTAAAGAGTATAAAATTACAAAGGATCGAAGATTTAAGAAGATATCAAAATCGGATCGACCGGATAGATTTTAAACAAAAAAATACGTCGGTATTAAATATAAAGATTTACGTATTTTTGAAAATATCTGTTATCGAACAGCTATCAACGAGCTTTACGACAGCGAAACGTAGACGGACTACGAAATTCATGACTACAGAAAGCCATGAAAACAAACGATTCAGCCTTTTAAATTTGATTTTACAGGAGAAACGCCGATAACTAAACGGGGATTTATAAAATACGAAACGAGATATTTTAAAACCGGGTAAGAAAATAGTAGTTTTTAGTAGAATTTTATAAAATAAAGAAGGAAGTGTAAAAACAATAAAGGACGAACGACAAAGACCAGAGTATAAGAATGTACGAAATACATATTCGAGGAGTCGGACGTAAGAGGTACGCTGAGGCCGAGAGATCGGTATAGAGAAGTGTGTATCTAACCGATCGACAATTAACCGTCGTAACCGAACATTTTAAGTAATCTGAGTTACTCCAACTCAGGAGTTCAATAATTTTGCAATCGATAATAGTATTCCTTCGATATTACTATATCTGTAAATGTACCGCTCACGTCATACACACATGCACGGACGGTAAACGTGATTAAACTTGGAAGAACATGAATGCAGTATAATTACCGACGATAAATAAAACAACCATACAACACCTAATGTAACTTTCTAAATTGAAATAATTTCTCTTTTTGTAGTTCACTAGAGCAACAGTTCAAGGCTCATACCATTGTATTTAACAATGACAATAATCTGGCAATTCGCCTACATCTTAACCACGCGCGCGCGCGCAGGCTACAGATACGCGCGCGAACGTAGAAATACGTAAAACAATAGTGTAATATATATTTAAAGGCAACAAGTTATCGTGCTGAGATATTAAATAAATGCATTTTAATACAAGATTACAAAACCGTGCTATTTAAAACAAATAATTCCGTGAATAAACTGCAAACGTTTAAAGGAAATTTTATTCAAATAAAAAATGTCTTTTTCTATAAAGTGGGTAATAAAAATATACGCTTAACAATAATTAAGATATTACTGACGTAAATATTTTTTTAATCGTACGGTATTAGAATAAAATAGATTTTTGTGACGGTGACACACACGTTGTTGCATAAGTTTTTATCCTGAAAAAAAAAAAAGTAAAAATTCACTAATAAGAAACGCCGACGTAACGTAACAAAATACGATTTTCAGTTCTTAAGCTCATGAAAGAATGAAGTCCGATTGACTAAATTTTATACTCGGCTGAAATTCAAACATAAATCTGTTTGGAAACTAAAATAAATTTTTTAAATTATATATAAAATGAACATATTTAATTGAAAAAGATAATACAAAGACTGAAATATAGCCATGCATTTTCTAAAACATTTAATATTGTATGGTTAGTTTCTTTATAGCTTATGAATAAATTCCGGTTTTTATAAAATTGAGAAATAACTCTGTTTATATCCCACAATTTTAATCGAGTCTCGGTTATAACAAGGATGCACTCGTTAATTTTTTCAGTACCGAAACGTTTGATTTTTTTATTATAGAAAAAAAATACTTATAAGGTCTAGTATAAATACGGTCACGGACCGTATACTTGTGGTCTTGCAGACCGCACAAGAATACGGTCCGTGATTAAAGCGCACTCATATAGATAATATGCAAAACCTATTTTTTTCACGTCCGATGTTAACTTTTTTTTCGTGAATTTGATTTTAATTTTGATTTATTTTGTCGCTGTTTGCCTACAGATATCCAAAATCAAGAACCGCTTTCGTGCGGTCTGATTTTTGTAATTTAACTTATATTTTTTATCTTATTCGAAGGGACGATCTTTTATTTCTACCAAAAAGTAGTAGCGGATTGACATTTCCGGCACCGGAGCTCCCCTAAACAACCGTCACATGTGAAAAACATAATCACTATGATAAAGCGATTTCGTCAATTTTCATACACCTATTGATTATCAGATTTCCTAAAACAGGATGATGAGCTTTGTCCAATTCAAATCTACCTTAAAAGAGATAAACGATAATATTTTAATCGCGTTACTATGGTATCTCAGAGTACATTCAACCCTTCCCTTCTTAATATTAATTTTTGTTTTATTGAATGTAGATCTCCTCCGTCATTTCCAGGTAAGACCTCCGTGATAATGAGATGCCGAGACCTGTAGAACCGTTAAATAGTCGGCATCTTTGAGGGGCGATAAACCGCCTGTGAACCGAGCGGGAAATTATTTCAGTATAATAAGCATAGTCACTGAAATTATCTACCGGGTAAAATAGAGTTTGAAAAATTCCTCGTAAAATACATAATACCGTACGTGCCTATAAATAAGATAATTTTATACGTTTTGATTACATGATTTTATTATAATATTACAGCAGAAATGCGTGCTGTAGGTTTCCATTTTCGTCTATTTTTTTTTTACGTAGTTACCTCTTAATATACATGTGCGCCTAAGAGCGCGCATTTAGAGACAACATTTAGGCGCCACATAAAAAAAAAAATATATAAAAAATAAACGGAATAAAATAATCGTTTAATTTTGATCGTAATTTTCAAAATTCGGTATTTAATTTTAAAATTCAAGTCGAACTTCTATTAATGAAATTTCATAAATAGCTCCACTTCTATTTTTTACTAAAATAAGAGTAATACTCAATTAACTATTCTATTCGTGTACATTAAATATTCAGATCTACGTAGATATAAAATACGAAGCGTTCAAAGAAATAGAACGACCCTGCGTACGAGATCGAGTTCTCGACTAGATAAATTACAACGTAGAGCTGCGTTTAGTCTCCAGACTAAACGCAGCTCTACGAATTGAATATTTTACAGATAATTACGCATATCCAGCACGACAAACAGAACACCGTTTATTGGATTTTTAAAGTTACAACGGTAAATTAGGCCGGCAAAAAGCATCTATCGGAGTAATCTGTTCAATCTTAATTCCTGAAATATTCGGCGAGTAACAAAATAATAAAAGTAGGCGATAAAACTACAAACGTAATTGAACTTCAAAACCGAATAAACCCAGCCGCTCGGGGCATCTCGTGTGATCTAATAACACCAAATTTTCCCGCTCGGTAATAACTGAACAACGAAACCGGGAAAAAAATTGGAAGATCGGAGCGTCGATAGAGGAATGAGGAAAAAAAGAAAACAAACGTGGAAAATAAAAATATAGAAAAAAACTGCAAACGCTTTATTAAACAACGCAAGGAGACGAAACCACTTCATAGATTGACAAAAAAAAAGAAAAAAAAAAAAAAAAGTAAAGTCGTTTAATAGATAAAATAATCAATAATTAATTGATAATATTTTTTTTTATAAATATAAAAATAGAAGATGCTATTAAAATTAATCAATTTTTATAAAGATTTTTTTATCGCAGCGTCATTATTATACAAAGAAAAAAAAAATATTAAGTTTTCAAAAATTTTATTTAAAATTTTCTCTTATTTTAGGCTTCATTCGTACTGATTTGTAGCGCTTTAATATATTCATTTGTCTGCTATTTTCACCATCTTTACTATCTAAATCTTACTTGCAGAATAAAAGATATACAAAATTAATGAAGTTAAATGAAATACGAAATTTACGGGATTTGAATTTTGTACCGGATAATTTGAAAAACGGTAGATAACAGTATAAATAAGAAAACTATTATAAAAGTGTAAAAGGAAAATTTTCAGTACACGTTCTACCCGCGAAAATAAAGAAGAAAATTCAGATAAACGTAGATTCGGAAACGTTTCGTTAGGAAATTTCGTCCGGCTAAAGATTTCCCCCTGATTTCTACGCCTTCGGTAAAATTAAGCCGGACTTTAATTTTCTAGTTCTCTCTACAATACAAGGGGTAAATTTAGCGGTTTTATATGAAATTTGATCTGAAATATTGAATCAAGGTCCCAGAACTGTATTTTTAGTAGTTTTCGAGAAATCTGTGGTAAAAGACAAACGATTTAGGGCCGAAAGATACATATAGTTTTTAACATAACTTGCAGAGAATTTGGGTAATACGGTAAGAGTAAAGTCTACGTATATTCACGCTCGAAAAGCGCTTAGTTTTAATTTTTTCTAAGGTCGAAATTTGATACGCGTATTTAATCTCAATCTTTTTTTGAAAAAAAAAAAAAAAAAACAAATTTAATTTTTTATTAAAATTATCTTATAATTCAAATGAGTGCAAATATTTAGATTCATTACTTACTAAAAAAAGATATCTATTTTAGTATTTTGAAGTAATACACGAAACTACGAGATATAAGTGCGAGGTTTCTTTGCATTTTTATCCTCGTAAATATGTAATCATTTGAAAAGAAGCTAAATTAGCAGTATATAAACCAACATAAATAATTAAAAAAAACAAAAAACTGATAAATAAAAAAATACAGTATACGATAATTAATCCCAGCTCAAAAATTATTCAGGATCAATCATATATATATATATATATAATCCGGTCAAAAATATATCTTATCCGGGTTAAATATACCGATTAAAAAAAATCATTGAAATATTAAAAAGATAGAGAATTTAAAAAGTATGCGGTTAAAAAAAGAAAGGACATTTCGAAGAATGCATATATTTCGCTTAGAATTATACGGAAACAGTCGAGATAAACTAAGAAGCTTTTTGTGTAATAAAAACCGTGAACCGCTAACAAGGAAAAATGCAATGGAAAAAATACCGTAAAATACAAATCTACTAATAACTGAATATGCGACAACTAAACCTCTGAATTATTTATTTTAAATTATTTTATCACAGGCAATAAATACTAAATAAAAATATATTCGAATACAAAAACATAAATCGCGTTAATTTATAAGTGCTTACGATTATATGTAAAGACATCTTTGGATCGTTCTTTTTATAATAATTATTGTTCAAGAAATAAATTATTCAGTCAAAAATAACAAGTTCAACGATCGTTAACAGAGACTCAGTCGCTAGTAAATTTCTTTCAAATTAACTTCAGATGTAAAAGTGCTGTCCGATAACAATACGTTAATATTTAATTCTATAGATAATTAAAATAATCTATATTTATCACTAAAGAAAAAGCCCATATTTGAAAAGTAACATCTCCCAAACCGCTTGATGGCAGAAAATCTAAATTTAAAACCTATTAAAATGTGTACTTTTTTGAGCTGCTCTTGTAAATTTTAATTTGACACAATAAAAAGTACCTCGTTTTTTCTTTTTTCCCGGGAAGTTCAATTTTAAAGTATCGCTATTTAGTTATAACAGAAAATATTAACGATTAGTGTTAAGTATAATTAAGAACGGATTTGTATCTGCCGCTTAAATAGCTTCTTTCGATGCGGTGACCGTTAAAAAAAAAATTATCATACGGCTCTAAATAGAAACTGACATTTTTCCATACGAGGCGTGTATGCTTAACTACGTTCAGTATTAATATATATATGGAAAAGCAGTTTTTAAAAAAAAATAAAAAAATTCATATTAAAAATTAAAATAAAAAATTCAAACATATTCGAAAACTAAAAACACATACAGCCGATTCAGGAAAGCATCGACCTTGCATTTGTTTAAAAGTACGCTAAAACCAGTGAAGTTAATTTAATTTTCATTACATAGTCTATTTTACTCATTATTACCGTTCGAATGAGTGCGAGAACCGGCTGTCATGTCGATGCCTTTACATAAAATCATATGTTTATCCGATTAGCAAAGTCACAGGAGCGATGCATCCATCATCTTTTTTAAAAATAATCTGCGCGAACGAATCTACAAATTCAATTTCAAAAACAAAATCGTAAAACCCAAACGATCTTATGGTATACTTAACCGTAATTCATTTGAGGATTCTGAAACGCTTGTAATGCCCATTGATAGGAAACTATTCCATTCGTTTTAAGAACAAAAAACGATTTCCTGAATAATTTTTTTCTTATTTAATTAATTTTAAAGTATAACTATAACAAGCAAAGATTATAATCGACCGTCGAACGAGTATACTGAAAATGTCGATAAGGAACTGACATCTTTTAAAAAGGTTTTTTTTTACCCATCTGTACTAAAAATAAATCTTCAAATCGAATTCATGACCGATACTGCGATTAAAATGTTTCGATCTGATGGGTCATCTATTACTAAAAATTACCACCCAGGTCTTCCTTTGCATCTCCCTTCCCTCAGATTTTAAGATGGAAATTATGATGTAGTATCAGAAATATTGTAATCGGTAAAGAGTTTCGGATCGAAAAAGTCATAATACGGCACCGAATGCGGCAATTCTAATTAAGTTTAACTACCGCACTGATAGTTAAATTTAATTAGATACTGACTCGATTCTGAGGATGGAAAACAGTTTTCCTTAAGGAAATTTGAGCCTGTTCTAGAACGGGTCTTTTGCGTTTATAGGAAAGTACTTTGTCGCAGCAACATTATAACGTACCGATAATATTCGTTCACTAGCATCCCCAGGTATCGAGTGAATACATAGGCCCCACTATGCGACTTAAGTGGACCCTTGAAATACTCCTTTTGTCGGTCGGTTTGTCTCTTCTCCCGTTCGGTCTTTAACTATCTCTCTATTCATTGCTTTCGTTATTTTTGATTTTTATTCTTTTTGGGTATTCTGCAGTTTATATTCGGTCTACCACCGCTTGATCCGTGAATCTAAATTCATTTATCTACGTAAAATTTGTAAATTTATTCCGTTATATCCAAAATTCATATCCTGGGACTAGTTTTACAACCCCATACCGGTACAAAAAATTCAACTCGAAACAGAGTTCTTCACCGAGTAAAGTCGGGCTTTCTAAACGATATAAACTTAAAAAAGAGTAATTCCAGAGTTATGATCTTAAAATAAAAAACGATTTTTAAAAGAATTATCCGTACGTATTTAATTTTAAGAAATTTAAACGGTATTTGCCTACTAAAAATTTCATTCATTCTTCTAACTGATTTTTTTTTTTTTTTTTTTTAATACAAGTATTATTGTTTTAACTTAAACATGTTACATAAATTTTCCGTAATTAAAAATTTCCAAAAAATTAGAAAATTTTTTAAAAAGAAATATATGAAACACACGCGCACGGTATCTACTTTAATTACGTAACGTGTACTGACACTATTACGTACAGAAGATGTGTACTTAATACGAATAACAAAAGTACACTGTAAACTTGAAGGACTTATTTTACTGCGATGACACTGTGTAACACGCACGCACACTGAATACGCATGAACTCGTGTATCACACTGACGAATAATATTAGTTTATTTCTACTGCAACGTAAAGGCCTATATTCCGTTACAGTCCCGAGATTTTCGGTAATTCTAGCAGACCTTGAACCCGTTCATCTCTATGAACACTTGCAAATGATGAAATAAAACAAAACAACGCGCTTATGTTCGCGGAAAGATTTTATTAAAAAAAAAAAATAGAATAAAAATTGCAAATAGCATAATTATAAAAAAAAACTAACAGAAATATGTGATAAATTTTCGGATATTTACAGAACGACGGTACGCGTGATAAAAGAACAATATAATGAAACCGACAATTTCATGATTTTCATTAAGACAAACATTTAAAAGCCATCTGGACTTTGACGAATAACATATAAATAAAATTAATAATAAACAGAATTTAATTCATTAATTTTTAAGCGTGGACTTAATTTTTCTTTTTGAAAGGCTCCGAAAATATTAATGAGATTTTTAACACACTGTAATTTGCGATTTAGATTACTAAGTGCGAATACGCTAAACAATAATACGCCAGGAACTTAAGTGAAAATTTAGATCTACCTAATCTAAAAGATATGTTTCGCTTCGGACAACATTCACTTGAAAAAATAATGCTCGTAATACTTTTTCTAACAGTTACAGTCAGACATTATGCAAATGAAACCCGAGAGGTCTAAGTGAATTCCTATACAAGTGTTTAGCTTCCGAAACCATTCCAGCTTCCATAATTTCTGATACACAACGAGATTTGTCTCGAACATTCTGGAACGTCTGTGCGGCCGTCTGCGTAAACGTGTATAAATGCTGCACCTCCATTCGAATTCAGCCGGTCTCAATCGAGTCGACCAAGTCCTTCTATCGCTATCAAATCTATCGTGAATGTGTGTGTTGTAACTTGCATGTTAATTGCGATTCACGACAGTAGATTTATACAGAATCGTGGACTACGAGCGTTAGAGGATAGTGAAGCATCAACAAGTGCACAGACGAGTATGGTCCGAAAATAAAATCAAGAACATTTAAATTTTGGGTTTATTAAAATTGAAGTAAATGAAGAAGAAGAAGAAGAAAGGCCGCTGTGTGTCATTTGCTCAAAACTTTTGGCATCATGAAACCTAATAAAACGAAATTTGGAAACGCTTCATAGCGAGTACGTTAACAAACCCCGAGAATTCTTTGAATTAAAAAATTCAAATTTAATAAAATTAACATCAATGGAAAACAAACATAATTAAAAAAAATAAACACTATCTATGAATGAAAAAGCTTTACTTGCCTCTTACAAAGTTTCATATAAAATAACCAGATGTAAAAAGTCTTGCGCCATTGGTGAAGAGCTTTTTTACCAAATGCAATCGAGATTGTAGAAACTATGTTTGGAGATAATTTTGCCAAACAACTGCAGTCCATACCTCTATCATATCATAATGTTGCCCGTCGAATCGGTGATATAGCTGAAGACGTACAGCATCAGCTTTTCGGGAAGTTGCGTGACAGATTGTTTTCAATTCAGCTTGATGAAGCAACAGATAGCAATAAAGACGCTCATTTCATTGCCTATGTTCGATTTTATGATAGTATGTCAGCAGTAGAAGAACTACTTTTCTACAAAGCAACAGAACTCAAAGCAATAGCTCCGACATTATTTGCTATCTTAAATGATTTTATAAACAAGGCAAACACGAAGTGGAAAAATTGCGTCGGAATATGCACCAATGGTGCTCGTTCAATATGTGGAAGATTCCAAAGTATACAAGCACTTGTGAAACAGAATCTTCAAAGAATATCTGGACACATTGTGTGGTCCACAAAGAAGCTCTGGCTTTCAAAGAAGTAAGTCCTGGTCTGAATATTGTGCTAACGACAGTTGTAACCGTATCAAATTATATAAAGATGAGATCCCTAAAATCAAGAATCTTTTTTTTGTACTTTGTAAAGAAATTGGTGGTGTATTCAGTGTTAGTATTTTATTAAGAGGAAAGATGGTTATTATGTGGGAAATTTTTGCAACGTGTTTATGAATTAAAGAGATAAATCAGCCATTTTTCTAGAAGAGGAAAACCGATTGAAACTAAGATGGTTTATTTCTGATGGAATTGAGCTACTTGGTCGACATATTTGAGAGACCTTAAATCTTCAATTCCAAGGAGCAAATACACGTACACATACGAGTATGCTGGATATGGTAAAGTTAATGGTTTTTTGTAGAAAATTGTAATTTTGGAGCAAAAATTTAAAGCAAAATAATGTAAAAATGTAAATGAATGTGTTAAAACTTACAAGGCTAAAGAACAACATGTGAAAGTTGTTTTTATAGCTATTTAAAATCACTTAGCCACGCTGGCAAAGAATTTTAAAAAGTATCTTCTTGCTGATGACAACTCGGTAGTAAGTTACGAGCGGGTTAGGGACCCGTTTCAAAATACTCCCGAAGGGCTCTCGGTTGCCAAAGAAGAAATCTTCATAGACTTCAATGCAAATTGTGAAATCAAAAGACAATTTAGTAAATCACACTGAATTTGAGCAGGGGTAGATGATTTTTCTGCGCTAAAAAACAAGAGCAGTTCGTATACTACTACAGTTTTCAACATCCTACCTTTGCGAAACCAGATTTTCTGCGATGGCTGTTTTGAAGACAAAATATAGATCTCAGAAAAATATAGAAAAAGAACTCTTACTGTCTATTTCTAATATTAAACCTTCATTCGAAAAAATTTGCTTTGCAAGACAGGCCCAAGGGAGTTGCATAATTATTTAACTTTTTTTTTTATTTAGTGTTCATAATTTAATTATTAAATACATTGTGCAGTGCCGATACAATCCTATTTATAATTGTATTATACCAATGCAAATTTGTATTTTATTATTTATTTTTGTCAGAATGTATTTTGTTTTGCTTTCCTTTCAGTAAATTAATAAATTTTTTTAATAATATTTTCTTTTCGATATGCTCGCGCCCCACAGGTTGAGAAACACTGATTTAATCGATTGAATAGAAATTATTTATTTAATCGTAAACAATTAGATTATCCGATTATTAAACATCTTGCTATATACATTTTTTTCTTTATTTCGTATGAGTGTTGTAGTGAATAAGTAAATAAATAAAATGAGCATTTAATAATAAATACTTTCTTGGTCGTATTTGGCAAAGCAAAAAAAAATTATACCGCGCAATTCTTGACTTTTAATATCCAATTGTTTTCTTTTTAAAGTAACAGCCACACAAATTCCAATAATAATTTATTAAATTAAAAAATTGTTCACGCGCCCGTTATTCGTAAGCGTCAAATGGGAAAATTTAGCTTTTTTAGAACTTCCCGTGATTTTATATCGATAAAAATTTATAACCCCTGAATCGAATACGCTAATAAACATGAAAACCAAACAAATTTACTTTTACCGAACGAACGACTTATTTCGGCACAGGCATTAAATACAAAAGAAGAAGCGATACGGTGTAATGTAACGGATCGAGTATGTATTTCTGTCGACGAGTCTGTTGCGAGTTATTATATGAACACGTCTACTTATCTTCGATTCTACCATAATTTATTTTTGAAACGGTGACGGATGTAAATAATACCATAATTTTACAAATCATTTTAACAACTATAAAGAGAATCGGTGGTACTATGCGACAGGATTTCCTTATCGATTACATAGGAACATAGGAGACACAGACGGGTGATTATATCCTGACAAAAAACCTGACGAATCGATAAGAAATGTACGTAATGTAATGAAAACGTATCGCTTAAGTTAAAAATCTACATGAAAACTTAACGGTGTAACACATCGAATAAAGCGCATAACGGTTACTTTATAATCTGATAACGGTTCAGCGTTGCAAAACTTCTACTCTTGCTAGTATTTTTTTTCTAATGTATCCAGGACGAATAAATGCCAAAAAAATATCGTGTAGTCGATTAATCTAAATTCTGGGCGATGTAATGACGCACGAAATAAATGAAGATTTTACTCCCCTGAATTTTATATGTAATATCTATGAGATAAAGCCGTACTATTAAACAAAAATATCACCTCTCATTATTTTTATATTTTTCGACGTTTCAACGTAACACACGTTAACACAAAAAATTAAACAAATACCGGTAACGATAACGATATTACGTATGGCGTTTTCAGCAACGGTTAAATAAATTTACGAAATCTGTTGAAAACGCCGAATTAAACGATAATGTAATATTAAAAGGACGCTTACCTCCAAGGGAATTAGATGCGAAGAAATTTTAGTCGCAGTTTCTTTAAGGGGAGAGGTAATAATATATCATTACTCCTAAATGTAATATATGGCATCTATTTTACTATACCGACGTACTGAACTGAAACATTAGGTTTTAATTTTTTCCATCTTAATCGTAGAAGTACGAATAACATCTTACTACTTATTTTTTTAATTAAACTTTTGTTCTAGGGTAACAAGTTAGGCGAATACAAAAACACGCGAATAAATTTCTTTAACCGTTTATTATTATTTTTTAATTACGAAGTAAACGGTAGGTTTTAAGTTTTATTTGACCGGAGAGAAGATTTGTACGAAAACTTGTTCGAAAAAAAAGAAATATTACAAAATTTCCGTAAAAATTCTTATACCAACGATACGTTTAATATCGACGTAGAAAATAAGGTTCATAAAAAAAAAGATCTAGCCACGGGAGGGCCACAACCCTATGGTGCCGAGTACAATTAAATAGCCGTCGACATTCGCGTACTATCTTTAATATAAACGGTCGTGAATATAATAAAACTCGAGAATAATCCGGAATTCGCACACGATACAGTACAAGGACTATCAGCGTGTAATGTTTGCGTAAATATAATTTTCTAACGTAGAAATAATAAATAAGATCGATGAAAATTATCAAAAGAATATTCGAATAAAATAAGTAAAATTATCATCGTTATTAATATCGAGAAATTTTTAATTTATTTTTATAATCGGTTTTATTTTATTTAAATTTCTAAAGATGAGGTAAAAATTACAAATAAAAATTTACCAAATTTACAACCACACCCTTTTTGATGAAATTTTTATAATTTCTGTGTGCACAATGTTTGTTCTGAACTAACCGATGAAACTAATTTAACGTAAAAAAAAATTACATCTTCAAATTTTAACAAAAAGTTCCAGTAAATTTGCTGACAATAAAAAATTACTTCTAAAAACATTACGAATCATTTTACAATCTAATCGATTTTACTAATTTATAAGAATTATTATTATTATCGGTACTACCGAGACTTCGATCGTATAAAACTATTCGACAAGTACAGTAATCATCGGCAGATAGATAAATTCAAGAAAAATTACATAAAAAGATAAGCACATTATCTTAATTACAACGATAAAAACTTTCAGATAACTGCACGAACAGAGTAAGTAAATAATTAAAAAAATAAAATATAAAATTCAATCTTATCGTTCGGTCAGATTATTACGTGTTTTACAATAATAAAACACTATTATAATAAACAGACAATCCTTTTATCAACAGTAATAAAAATAATATTATTATTATTATTACAAAATAAAAATTACATTTTCAATTAATTACAGAATAAAAGGCACTATTATTAGGTCGACATACGATGAACAATTTAAACGTAATTCAGATAGATCGAAAAACTAACTAAATTAGCGCAGATAATGTGAATTCTTTTTAATATTAGGTCATACAGCTTTTTTATTTTTTTTTAGTGTATGTATTGTATTATCCTTGACGACTTCCAGAAACAGTTTCTTGTAACTATACTTCGCGGGGGTTGAAGATAAATTAAACAACAATAAAGCTGGTATTTAATAAAGAGAAGAATGCAAGATCGGCTCGATGAAGTTTCAGTGATTCTTGGAACCCGAATGCAGAATGTCTGATTTAATGAAAATATTGAAAAAATTAAAAATTAATACGAATCGACTACTAGCTGAGTTTTATTTTCTAGAAAACTTTCATAGAAATAGATCGTTCTTATACGGAATTTGAGGGGCCCGATTAAAGAACGGGAAGCTTTATGTATTAAAAGAAATATTCAAATTCACAGGTTACTCGATAAAAGCTATAATAAAACGAAAGAAGAGAAAAATACTAAAACAAGGGTAATGAAATACGGCAGAAAAAATATAACTAGCAATTAAATATTAAGATGTAGCAACAAAGTACTAAAAAAGGAATTTTTTTTTAAATTTATATCGTACGATTAGAAAGAAGGAATCGAACAAGTAATGCAAACATAAAAACCAGACCGGCCGAGCAAGGTCTGTATTGAATAAAGAAATTCCTTATAATGTGTAACGCTAGGAAAAACAGAAAATGAAAAGATTAGAACTTTGAAGGAATTTTTTTTTTGTCTTCCTAATTAAGACGTTGAAGGTTATTAACGTCGAAAAGAAAATAACAATTAAGAAAAGACAATTTTTTTTTTGTTTAACCTCCAGAATCACCGTTAAGGTATATCTTCAGAGGATGAGGTGAATGAATTGTAGCGTGTGTGAAAAATGCCATGCCTGACCAGGATTCGAACCCGGGACTTCCGGATGAAAGGCTGAGACGCTACCACTCAGCCACGGAGGCCGACTAAAAAAAAAGACAAATTAAAGACAATTAAGACGAATAGGGACAATTAAGACAACTACGTTTAATTAATTTGCAGAAAAGAGAAAGACTGGAATGTATTATAACAGATAACTGAGCTTTTAGTAAATATTTTGGGTTGAAATCATCAGCACAAAACAGAAAGAAAGAAATCGGGAACAATATCAAACCGGTCAACCGTCCGATAACTCCTGTACGCCGTACAGGAGAAAAGGTGATAGATAAAAGATAATAATTACGTAATGAAAAGAAAATAATGAAATCGGCCGTTTCTAGAACCTGAGCGTAGTTGAGAGGGTGATATGCGAGATAATTAACGATCACTGTACGATACAACCGTCGCGGCGAGACAGAAATAATTTTTTTTTTTTACAAAAATTCTTAGAAATTTATTGCGGATTAGAAATATAGGACTCGTTCGATTTCATTTTTCAAAACGCATCCTGGATAACGTAACTGTTGAAGAAACCTTTTTTTTATGTACGAGCAGAAAACTACTTTTATAGGATCGGCAAAGAAATCATTAAAAACACATTAAGATAATATGTTATACGAAACGATTTGAAGTCTTTTTTTTTTTTTTTACGTTGCGACCGGTTTCAGCCATTTAAAATTTTTAAATTCGTTCGTACACGATCTACGCTTCGGTCACAATTACCTTTACACGGATAAATCCCTATACCTTAGAACCTTATAGGTGCCTCTGATCGTGGATCCGTTCGATAGAAGCGTCGATATAGAAAACGCAATCCACAAAAACAAAAATGTCAACCTGCAACTGCACAATCGAGCGGTAGATGAATGGCATTAGGATTTCAAACAACATCCCGCTATGGAAGGAACATTTTCACCCCCTTGTGATAATTTCATCTTTCAATGTCTTTTATCATTAATTTTGGGGGACGGTAAGGAATTAATTAATAGCACACGGACGTAAACCTGCTGCTGCTGTTATCAGCAACACCGCTAACAAATATAATCTTTAACGGTAGAAAATGAGACGGCATACAGAATCAACTGTTCGTGTTAATACATTTCACATTTTTTTCTTGTTTATACTTTTTAGATATTTCATATCTACAGGGTGATTCAGGAGGAGAGGGCAATACTTTGACAACTCATTCTAGAGGCTAAAAATAAGAAAAAAGTTCATATAAACATAGGTCCGAAAACGCTTCGATAGCGAGTTATACAAAGTGAAAGATCTCGCCAGAGTTTCAGTTACTCCGGGTAAATTAAGGCTTTCTGAAATTTTGGGAAGGTCAATTAAGTGGTAAATTCAATTTTTTCTTATGGTTTTTGAGCTGGGAAATCGAAAAAAATAGGTCCCAGAATTGTATCTCTCTTAGTTTCTAAGATATACCATGTAAAACGCCAAAAATAGGGTCAAAAAACACATTTTTTACGTTTAAATAACGTTGTTAAATTGCCAATAAATCATACATTTTTTAAACATAAATTGTAGAGAATTTAATTATCAGAAGATTGATGTAAATAATGTTATGTTACCACTCAATATTATCGAATGGAAATATAGGAACCTTTTTGCTTTGAAGGCAAACAAAGTGTGAAATTTTTCTATCATGAATAAAATGTTTTTATCACGTCCATGTAAATTAATATTCTAGTCGTTTAAATGCGAAAATACATCAGCTAAGTAAGCCGACAGCATCTATTCGTTATTTATTCTGAAAATTACGTTTATTTATTCTGGGAAAATATTAATTCATCTCGCGATTCCAATAACCGGGTCCCCCACCGCGATAAACATCTAACTTCTATGTGGAAAAGAAGAGATTTTTTCGCCCATTTCATCGCATAGTTTAGCAAACAGCCTATTCTATATTGGTCGACTTTTAATAAAATTAACCATTTTTACAGCTTTACAAAGAATCTGTTTAAAATTTTCTGGCATATCTTTTATGGTAAGAGCACGTCTGTGAAGGAAGCAGTGCGTCATTCCGCCCTTGTAATAAGACGACCTTTCAATTTTTTCAGATATCCACTGTTACAGATCCCACTTGTGGTCCTACTTGACATCCAGAACGCCTTTAACAGCGTCCCCTGGAAGATCATCATTGAAGAATCAGAGACAGAGGAATAAGTGCTTCTGTGCTGTCAGTCATCAACAGCTATTTACATGATTGACTGATACGCACGGAAACTGAAGAAGGGAAGGAGTCCTTCAACATGTACGGGGGGGTACCACAGGGTTCGGTCCTTGAACCGTTACTGTGGAATGTTGCATATGACGGCCTCTTGGGACTAGAGATGCCAGGAGAAGTCCAAGCGGTGGCGTATGCAGACGATCTCGCCCTGCTTGTGCCAGGCAGGACGGAGGATCAAGTAGAGGAGACCACCAATGAAGCGATCGCAAGGGTAAGCGCATGGCTGCAACAACGGAAAATGAAACTGGCTCCGGACAAAACTAAGGTAGTGGCCCTGGTCGGCAAAAGGCGAACAAGGAGGATGGTGGTGACGGTAGAAGGTCATACGATCCAGGAAGAGAGGAGCGCAAAGTACCTGGGCGTGTGGCTGGACAGATCCGGCCGCTTCACCCTTCACCTGAACAAGGTGATTGACAGGGCTGGGGAGAACCTAACAAGCCTCTCCAGGATCATGACCAGGAAGAAAGGACCACGGGCAGGAAAACGAAGGGTTATCCTGTCCGTAATACAGTCCATAGTGTTGTACGCGGTGCCAATATGGGGCGAGGCGCTGGAAGTGGGATGGAACAGACAGAATCTAGCCTCACTCCAGCGCAAGGCCACACTCCGAATCGTATCGGCGCATAGAACGGTGTCCCGCGTAGCTGCAGAAGTGTTGGCAGGTGTACTGCCGATTCACTTGCAAGCCATGGAACTAATGAGAATGCATGAAGGCATGCCCAAAAAAGAGGCAAGGGATAGAAGAAACGAGGAATGGCAGGCCGAATGGGACGCGGCTGAACAGGGTGCGTGGACTAGAAGGCTTATTTCCAACCTACATGTGTGGCTTCGGAGGGGTTTCGGGGGGATAAATTTTCACCTCTCCCAATTCTTCTCTGGCCATGGGGAGTTTGCCTTCTACCTTCACAGATTCAGAAGGAGGGCCAC
>JAAAKQ030481852.1:0-16168 GCA_010016005.3 Zanna intricata
AACGTTCTCAACGCATAGAACGTAACATAAAAACGTAATATATCATATAATATTTGATACATACAAGAACGTAACAATGAGAAAGAAAAGTTAAACAATGCAGGATATGGTGCTGAGATGCTCTGACCTACAGTAAACGATGTTTTTAATACCTTTCCGAAAATTTAATGTTTTTAAATAATAGACTCTTTATATCATGAACCATTTAAAGTAAGGAAATTCAATTTTTTACAGTGTTAGTGTATGCAAGACATAGATAATGACTTTGTTTCAGACCTAACTATCTGCTTTCTAAGATACATAACTTTAACTGCATAAAAATCAGGAAAATTTAAAATTTAGGAAAAATAGGAAAATTTAATAAAAATGTTATTGAAAAAATTTCTGTAGTAAAATTTTGAAAAACTCGGGAGCTAAAAGAAAGACCACTTAAAATAACTGTGAAAAATTTCCTTTCTGAATTCCTATTCTGTCCTGAGATAATGGTTCTTAAAGTTAGAAAAAATAACATTACCAAGATTTTTTAATATTAAAATTGTGAATTCTCTTCGGTCAAGTACTTGTGTAAATATGTGGATGTGTCGTTCATGTACATGTGTGTATTGGATTTTATTTGGTTTAATTACTTAATTAGCTGCACCTAAAATCTTTATATTTAAAATCTAAATTTTTATAAATGGGTCATTGATGTTAATAATGTTTGGAGTCGGGATCCTAAACGGTTTGTAAATACTGGGAGCGAGTTCATATTTAGAGTTACTTATCTGGAAAGTCTGGCAATGACATATCTGATTTTTAAACTTTTACATTTATCTTTGCCAACGTAAATTTTTAATTGATAAAAGTTATCAAAATTGTATTATTTTAATTACTTTAATATTATTATTAATTTTCATTTTTTTTTTTTTTTGAGGTTAAAAGTGGTACCTACTACTTTGATCTTTGGCCCCTTTCCATTTATAAAAAAAAAATAAATATTTCTTTTCCATCCCCTTAAAAACACTTGCGTCATAGTCAGAAAACTAATCTTGTCAATACACATCAGCTAATAAGACTTGTCATGGGATTAAAACCCCAAAAGAAACACAAGATGACAACGGTGTAAAGAGTCTTTGCCACTTAAAAACACTCAAAACAAGTTTAGATAACTTAAAACATTCAAGATTTCTATCGAAATTTTATCAAAATAACTATCAAAAAACAATTTACATAATGTTAAGTATATTATGCATAATATTTATTTATAAATACATATGAAACAAATTTCCTTCAATTTATTATTATTATTTTAAACGAATACAGTGGAACTTAGTAATCTAATAAACTCTAAGTAGGAACATAAAAGTATATATATTCTTTTTATGAGTAATTTGTAAACCTAGACAACTAAATAAATAATGGTACATGTGTAACCTATTATGTGACGTTTGTGTCCTGAGGAAAAATACATACATTAATTGTTTTTTGTTAAAATTAAACACCCATTTTATTACGATTATTATATATATATATACGATGATGATGATTTCATTTTATTTTAATAATTTTTATATGAATATTCATTTTTCAAATAATGCAATGGATGGATAGTCTATTTTCATATGAAACCAAAATAAATAAAAAAGTTAATCACCTACCTTACCTGATGCGTTGTGAAAAATAATATATGATGGTTTACATATTTTCTGTTTTCTTTTTTTTTTCATTATATTTTACGTATTGTTGTATATGATAATCCAATATATTCATCGAACATTTTCCATCTATTGTGGTTGTTTAATTATTTGAATTATTGTTTAAATATTAATAATTGATGTAAAATTATTTTAATGATGGTAAATAATGTGTTGAAATTATTAGCTGTTTAGGATTTATTTTTTATAGCAATAAAAACAAATGTTCCGAAAATCCAATATTTTTTTACTTGTTAAATTCAATAAATATCATTAATTTATTCAAAACGCTAAAAATTAAAAAATAAATAATAGTTTTAATAAACAAATATTTATTTATTTTATTAATAAATAAATTATAAAACTATGATTTGATTGTTAAACCAATCGATTATACGAATACCATTTATAAAGAAAATCCTTTACACCTACCTATTTTCTATAAATTTCTTTTAAAAATGTATATTTTAGATTACTTATTTCTTACATTATTTGTTGCTCATAGTTCTGTTAAACAAAATAGAATAATGTAATTATATAGAAATAAATCGATAGTTCTTCTAATATTCGTTGGAATGCATATATAATTTTAAGTTTTTTAAATATAAGTAAAAAATTCAATAATTTTATATAATATCTAATACTGAAAAAGGAAACGTAAACCAAAAGAAAAATCATCTTTTATTGTCTTATTGTGTAAGATGAAATGTTTCTCTTCTCTTTGTAAGCGAGTGTAATAGATCTATTGTACTTATTATGATTATCGTAAATCCGAATTAATTGGGATCAAGGCTTGTTTAAATAATTTATTATTTGAATTATTGAATACTCAATAAATTGGGTGTGTTATATTTTAATTAATTTATAATCTATTGTTTAAAATAATGAATTCAACCTTTATATAAAGTTAAATATTTCTTTAAATTCGTATATTTATTTTAATGCTTAATAAAACTCTACTGTATTGAATATAATAAAGTTAATTAATTATGAAAAATGTAATTCTGATGTTTGAAACTAATATATCTATATCAATACTATTACTATACAATTATAAAAAAATAGGAAGATGGTTCTTGTTTGTTCCGGATAAACAAAAAACTACTCGATCAACCGCAACCAAATTTTTACCCATCATTCTTGGCATAACTGAGAAGGTTTTTATATATATTTCACCTTGAAAAATTTCAAAAAATATTTGTATACTGTAGTGGAGATTTTCCGATTGAAGCATAAATTTTAATGAAATCAACTTTTAACTATAAGTCTTCATCACTATGTGTGCTGGGTTTGATCTGAATGATTTGAACCAATCTAATTAATAATATTTCAAAAATAATATAATTAAATTTACGTTAAATAAAATAATATTAAATACATTTAAAAAGATTCTGTAATAGTCTTCTGTGTCGAGTACTTGTGAGGCTAGAGTAGTGAGATATGCGAGCACCTCGTGGGAGTTTAGACCAGTTTTCACCATCAACTGGTAGCAAACGAGGTGCATCTGGGGCGTTGTTTTGGGATGTGCGCAATGGGGCTCTCTTATAATATCTCTACAAACAATCTTCTGATTTTTAAAATTAAAACGGTATATTTTTTAGGAGGTTGAAGGCTAACTTTTTCACGCATCAAGTACAATCTCGATCTAACAGATCATATTTATTCGGAAATGAATGTATATATGTAAAATTTGTCTGTTTGTTATCGCATCACACAAGAACCAACTGTCCGATTACTTTAAAATTTTCAGGATAGATTCGTGTTATCCCAGGGAAGGTTTTAAGCCATCGACTGAGATCCTAGCTCCATTGAAGGTTAAGATATTAAAAATTTTATTATTTCTTCGATCTTGGGGGGCGAAGAAATGAAGAATTCATATGTGCGGCCATGGGGTAGGCCCTCAGGAACCCCTTAGTTTGCTCTGGATTCACCTGGTGTAGTTGTGAGTTAAAGATACTGATCTGTGAAATGATCTGTGAATGTGTGTCAAAAGAGCTGTGAAAAGACACTAAAGAAAAACCAAATTAATGCTTTTACTTCATTTCTGCCACCAAGGCAAAAAAATAAGTTATGAATTTTTTGTCGTCAAAGGTGTTCGTATTCTAGTTACCATTTGTTACTATTATTCTAACTTCTGTAATTTTTTTCTTTTTCAGGTTTCTATAAGCCTAAAGAATACTATAAATATTATTTATCAGTATATTCTCACAATCATGAGGATAACGTACATTGCGGTGGTCCAGAGGGTGGAGCCCTCTGGGTAGATGTGAGTGACGACTGAAGCAAGCTCCGTAGGTATCCAGAGCGCCGGGGAAAATTGGAAATGGCAAGCGAAGCAATCTGCAGCCATGAGGTAGGTCCCGAGGAACTTCTTAGTTGGCTTTTGGATTTGTCTGGTCTGACCTGAGCCCCGAGGATGCACGTTTGCTTGGCTTGAACAGGTTCGTTCTTTTTCTTACCTGAATTTTTTTTTTAATTTTGGTCAAGACAGTGATATAGATAACAAGCTGAATAAATTTCGAACAATGTATGAACTATTCCGAAGAATCTTAGAAATAAGGCTAGTATCGGAAGCCGGTGAAAAGTTTGTAAAATAATGGCAATGCCAGTCTTTCTTTATGGAAGTAAAGTTTAAATGAGTCTTGATATTATAGTAGGATCCAAGAAGCGGAGATTGGTATTTTTGAGAGGATTACAAAGATCCTACAATTACAATCTATCTGAATAAAGATATTCAGATAGATTTTAATATTGCTAATGAAATTAATGAAAGGATTGATATAGGAAAAAGTGGAAGAACATCTGTATCGTTTCGAAGACGATGAATCCCGAAATGAGTTCTAGTTTATGGTCCTTGTGGAAGGTGTGATAGAGATAAACCGAAGAAAATATGAAGTCGGAAGAGATCAATGACCTAAACCGTGCAAAAGATCATGATGATGAAAATATTAGTTTCCTATAAAATATAAAAAGGTTAAATTGACATTTTTTTTAATTGTTTTCTGTCGCGTATTTTATTTGGTTTATTTTAGATATAATTTGATGGATTTTGTATTGGATTGATTTTTTTCTTTTTTGGTCATATAACCACGAATTGTCATAGTTTTAAGAATATTTTAATACTTAATTATATCATATACTTGCAAATATTTATCCAAATGTTATCATTCTTCCATAACACATATTTAAATTCTCTTTTAAACTGTGTTTTAGTGGTTAAAACTTTTAACCTGCACTTAACTACTACATCTTACATCCTCAGTTACCTGTTTCAGAACATTTAGTATTTTTCTTTCTATATATTTTTTGTCCTTACACATATCTCTATTACCATGTTCATTAATTTTTACTATAATAAAATGTAGTCCAAAAGCCTAGTTTACCTCTCTTTTAACTCCATATTCAAATATCTCTATTATTTTATTTTTTCCTCTCATCTCGTTTCAATAGCATAAGAGAGAACATTTTGTTCATACAATTTCAAGAGTATCTTTCTCATTCTTAAATCTATATTTGATCAAATGCTAGTTAAGGCATTTACTTTTATACGAATTTTAATACTAGATCGTGGATACCGGTGTTCTTTAATGGTTGAGTTTCAATTAACCACACATCTCATGAATGGCCGACCTGAAATTGTACAAGACTACCATTCATTTACATTTATACATATCATTCTCATTCATCCTCTGATGTAATACCTTACTGTGGTTTCGGAGCTAAAGAGAAAATAGAAAGAAAGAAAGAAAGAAAGATCTATATTTTATAAAATACTTACCTTATGTATTAACACTGTTATTTTTTTGCCATAATGGTTTTGATTTCTATATTATTTCGTCCATACTTAATAAATATACTCCCAATTTTTTAAAATTCTGTAATTTATAGTTATTTTATTCTACTGTATTCATATTTATTTTCCTTATCCTCATTTCTTACATACCTCCGTAACTTATCTTACAGATTATTATTTACTATTAACTTTGTGGAAGTTTGGTTTAATTTTAAATAAATTTCTTTTTTAGTAATAAAATCTCACTCACTAAAACAACTAAGGAACTAAAAAATACTTAACTAACATTTTTTGTTGCCAGAAATATGTAAATCTCGTGTTGTTTAAAAAAAAAAAATTGCAAATTGAATAAATTTTTATATATATACAAAACGTACGAATCAAAATATATACTTATTAATGGCATGAAAGAAAGAAAAAATTTTTAATAAAACGTCCTTTATTTTCATTATTTGTGGTGCATATATAAATTTTCACAGTACTATTATGTAAATATACAAATCCGAGATATTTGTACGTATTCATAAATTACAAGTTTGATATTTCATTTTATCTTTGTACTTAGAAATATTTAAGTGAAAGTATTGAATAATATTAACATTAATACCTACAATAAGGTAATTTTTATTTATTTATTTATTTTTTTAAAGACCTTAAAATTCATTCGTCACATACTGATACGACAAGTTTTTAATCTATGATTGTTGATAGCTGCAATTCGCTTTCACCAATATTATCATCATCTCTTCCACAACTAATTTATTATCAGTTACTTATATTAAAAATAATCGATATACACAAATAGATCTAATACATTGATAAAATATAAATTTTAATCCAATCCATCCTTCATGGATAGTTAGCAATATAATCGATTAAGATAGTTTCACATACTCATGTCCGTAAACACATTTCACTTTTAGATATTTAAATAATATTTATTGTTAAACATGATTTAAGATAAAAGATATGCTTTTATAAACTTTATATAATTATTTAAAGCTTTCTATATTCAGATAACTTTCGTAATTTTTTTTTCTTAAATTTTACTCTACCAAACATTTAATATTTTCTTTCACAAATTAAAAATTTGTAATTATCATTAATATTTCAGCTGTAAGTATTAAAGTAGCCTTAAAATATAGACAATTATTTATCATTGCCACACATAAGCCCGCGCGCGCGCGCACAAACATTTTTTTCGTAATTTTTTTATTATTATTATTATTATGACTATCTGCATAATTTTGCTAACAAAGTAAATTTTTAGGGATATAGTACATAAATATTTTTTCAGATGTATTTCAGATTGTTTACCGTATTGAAATCTTGAAATACTTTTATAGCATACTATGTTACTGTAGTTTCATCACTAATGTTCTTGTAATATTAGTTATTTAAAATCTGATGTGGATAATACATGACTTCCTTGTACATCTACTAAATGACATTCACACATTTTTTTTTTTTTTGTAATGAAAAATACATAAAATTTTATTTCATTAATAACTCTGGTAATTTTTCTTTTTTTTTTTTGTTATTATTGAATTATTTGTCGTAAACATTTTCTTTAGAATCAGAGGTAAAAAATTATTAATAAGTCAATATAGTGAAATTAAAAAAAGTAAAAGGAGATGAAGTCTGATTAGAACCGATATGTACCCTTGTAAGATCCAAATATTTTATTAATTAAAATTTTATTTGGCTATTACTCAAGAACCAATGAAAATAAGTAGTATTTATCATAATTTACCACTTATGATAAGTGTTACTTATTCTCATTGATATCAGTGGTATTATTACTATTTATGATACATCGTTGAAAAATTCTCAATGAGGGCTTATTACTGCAATTAACAAAAAATCCAAAATTCAAGTTTTTTGGGAATTTTCAACTCTTTTTGACACTTTTAATTCAGTTTTTTTGCAATCAAAAGGGAGGTGCACAACTAGATGTTACAATAGTCCTAAATCCAGAATTTCAAATTCTACGGCTAGTCATTTTTGAGTTATGCGAGATACGTACGTATGTACGTACATACGAACACAAGTACAGACGTCACGCCGAAAATAGTCAAAATAGATTCAGGGATGGTCAAATCGGATACTTCTGTTTAATTCTGAAAACCGAAATTTTTCTCGATAACAATATTTCCTTTACTTCGTACAAGAAAGTGAAAAAATATTTGCATAACATTATGAGTTAATTTATGTTTGGTTTCTTTTTGGAGGCTAAGTCGAATATAACACACACTTGACTTCCTGAAGCTTTTTAAAAGTCAAATCTTTTAAAAATATTTTGAATTCTCCTAATTTGTCTAATTGGCTTTTGGGATATACCTGTTATCTGTATTTGAATATCACTTTCATTTTAAAGATTTTACTAAATCATTTTCCCAAAAATATTTTAAAGTGGAGATTATGAGAAATTATTAATAATTTAAAACAGATCTTGTACTACACGTTGTACAGTAGTCATTTATAACCCTGAGTCTTTTGGTCTTGTTATTTAATTGACCGCTAGCGTTGTATGTATTATATTATAACAATAAGTATTGAATTTTAAAAACCGATGCAAGATATAGGATTCTTAATATTCAAATTTGTCATTTCAATGAGTTGCATATTTTTCTTTAGACAACAATACATAAAGCTTACATCATAAATGAAAGAGGGTTAAATGATATAGAATATATAAAAAGTAGGATGGATAAAGTAAAGGGAGGATACAAGGATGATCTTCAAAATCTTCAAACAATAGGCATCGGTAAATTAAGTAATGAATACTCCACAATACAATAACAACAGCAAGAGCAAGATAGAGGAGGGTGCGGATTCAGATAGTAGGACAACAGGAACGATGTGACTGTCTTAACACACTGTCCTGGGACAATAGAAGACACACCTTATGTTTTCGGTTAGAACACTGAAACCTATCATTAACATCTTACTGTCCTCGTCTTTCTTAGCTTAGTTACTGTCTCCCTATACAAAATCTTCCTCACGCTTCGCCAAGCTCTTTGATAACCTTCACCAATATAATACAAGAGACAGTAAAATAAATGTATACGCGTGCGAAACAGTACGTTACGTGGATGTATTGTTTGATTAATGCTTAAAACTTTTTTTCTTCTGATAATTTATTTTAAAATCTGTTAAAAATAATGTATTTCTTTTATAATTTACTAATTCCAAGCAATAATTTTGAAAAATTCATTGTTTTTATAGTGATAAATTTCTTCATAACTAGTATTAATTACATCACACGTTAAATAAACTAAAAAAAGAAGTTAAATAAAATATTAAATTAAATCCAATTATTATTATTTCTATTTTCTCTTTATCAGTTTAAATTCATAAACTGAAATAAAAATTTTAAATTTAAAAATTGTACTTAAAAATATTATTAAATTAAAATTAAATGTCAAAAAAATGCCTTTAATCCATTTAATATAGTTAGACAGTTAAAAAAAAAAAAAAAATGAAAGCTTAGTTATTTTTATAATAATTTCCAAAAAGAAGAATAATGTATTCAGGATGTATGTATTTGGTTCAGCTCTCTCACTTTTTCTGTTTAGCCTCCGGAACCACCGTAAGGTATTACTTTAGAGGATGAATGAGAATGATATGTATGAATGTGAATGAAGTGTAGTTTTGTAAAATCCCAGATGGACCACTCCTCAGAAGTGTAGTTAATTGAAACCCAACTACCAAGAAACACCGGATCTAGTATTCAAATCCGTATACAAGTAACTACACTTACGAAGATTTGCACCTTAGAACTTCCAACATCGGAATCAGCTGATTTGCGATGTCGCGGTAACCACTTGACCAACCCGGTGGGCTCTCATCGTACCATCTAAACCGATTTAGATATAATGACCCCGCGTTGGAATCCTTATGTTACAGAGAGTGTAATTAGCTATATAAATATGTATATATCTGCATTTATTTACGTTTGAATAAATTAAGAAAAAAAATGGAATAAAATATTTCAATTTACAAATGCTGACAACTAAATTATTATCCAGACGCTCTTTTATTATGCTATATTACTGATTATCCTACATTAAAGATCAATGTTTGTCAGCAACGTTTTTTTTTCTACTTTTTATTTAAATTTATAGGTATTTGAATGGTATTTTTTATTTTATAATTATAATATGAACTACTTCTCTAAACGTTTTTACGGTTTAAGTACCTTTTTAACGATTTACTTCAGTGGTTAAATCTTTTTTCTTTTAATACTATACAACTAAACGATAGACTAACTTTTCATTGACATTTACATCAGCGCTTACTTTACATAAATTAATTATCACTAAAAGCTAAAGGTCATGACTTTTCTGTTGTGACTCGTACTGGTTAGATATCTTACGCAATTCAAGTCACTCCCATAAAATAGTATTCTGAAAAAAAAAAAAAAACATGATGTCAAGCTTATTAGGAAAATTAAGGATAAAGTCGTTTTACCTTTATCTTTTCACTGAATTGAATATATGTTTTATATCAACCGACCAAGCTCACTAAAATAAGAGTAATAATCAGCTATACGATGGTACCTTCAGATTATTAACAGGACTGGCCGTTCGTTGTACAAACATTTCCATACTTATGAAGAAAATATTAACTCTGAACTAATGAACCTTTATATCTGAAGTGATTTATATGCATGAGCGTCATAGAAAAGGATTGGGAGTAATAATGTAGAGCGACAGAAAACCTTTCTGTGAAGAAATAATAGATTAAAACCACTTCCTCTATTTACTAAAGGAAGCCTTTAGTTACCTTTAGTTTTAAATAATTCATTCCTGTAGAAATAAAATGTTCATTTCTTTTCAACCAACTAACTAGTGAAACATGTATATTTTTTAGGGTTGAGTAACCGGCTTTAATCAAATAAATAGGTTCTCAATTAAAATAGTAAAAGATATATTTATTTTAATTATGTTCGGAAGTGTTACTCTTCAACAAGTTAACTAATTTTGTTGATTTATATTTTGAGACGAAGTTCCTCTAATTGCTTCATAGCACGTTAATATAAATATTTTTTTTAAATGATAAATTATACCTTCTGCATTCTATTAGACAATTTGAAGATTTTTTTTTGTCCATTTTTTTACGTCATCATTACATAATACTGTAGTACGAAAGCAACATAATATTTATCGTAATTTTTCAATCGGATAGTGAAATAAATTTTACAAGAAAATTAATATGTATATATATTTAAAAACTGGCAAACAGTTGCATAACTTTTCTTTCTTCACCGGTCAAATTATGATTACCAAAATAAAATTTAAATGTTAAAATTTCCAATATTTGAATTAATGTTTTTTTTAAATTTTAATGGCTTTCTTACTCTACAAGGGAAATTTAGGAAAACTTTATTTATAAATAACAATATTACCTCCTTTAAAAAAATAATAGTGAATTATTTAAAAATAATGTGTAATCTTTATGAAAGTAACGAAAATAGTTGCTTCTCATTTTGGGTCTGAAATATAATATAGGTCACAAAGCTACTTTAATTTTAATAGTCTTTTAAATAATGAACAATATTATAAAAAAATAATTTTTAATAATAAGAATTAAAAGATTAGATCTAAAAAACAAAACCAAAAAACATTTTTTTTTGGGAATTAGCGAATGAATTAAAAAAAAATATTTCTCTAAAAATATATATATATTTAACAAACATTTTTTTAATAAGTTTTCTTTAAATCTAACATACCCTTCAATAGAGGTTAATAAAATGAGAAATACTTTTCTGCATTTTAGATCTTGGGTCTGTAATTGAAAAAAAAAAAAAAAAAACATTATAGACTTTTTTGCTCTTTATATGAAGTTTAAACTTTCAAAAAATGTTCGAAAAATATTTAAATCAAAAGGAGATTAAGAAAAAGAACAAAAAACACATACTGAAATTTTAAAAGATAGGGCATGATTTAAAAAAAAAAGTTGTTGACTATTTATATATGCATTGTAGGTAACAAATTCGCTTTAATCAAGTCTCCTTTATTAAAACTTCTGAAGAAAATGCCTCTGAAGAGAATTGAAATTGGTTTAGTCACGATATTTTCTCATTTTCCCTCATGAATATTCTCTCATTCCCTTATGAAGAAATATTTGAGCCAAATTTTAAGAAAAACAATTTGTTCAATCTTGTAATATAAATCCAAACGTAGTGCGACAGACATATGTACATACGTACACACGTACGTATGTATTTTAGCCTAGATGAACTAATTGGACCCTAAAACGTAAAGATTTTCAAAAAATCGATACCGCATTTTTGACATGACCACCCTACTTTCTCAATTAATATTATTGTAACAATATTAGCCGAGAAAGGAAGGTATAAGGCAAAATACGTATAGGTAGAAGACTTATTTCCTGGGTGAATAACCTAAGATAGTGGTTCATTAGTAGTTCAATTGACTTGTTCCGAGGTGTAACATCAAAAATAAAAATTTCCATGATGATATTCAACCTTCTTAAAAGAGACGGCACATAAGGGAGAAGAAGAATACCCTTCTCAATGTAACTATTTCATTTTATTTTTTTCCTGAATATCTTTATTTTTCATCAAAAGGCATATTTTCGCTTATAAGTTCCATTCTTTATGCTATAGCATTCTTCTTTTTTTATTCATACTTTAAATAAAAATAAAACTAACTAATAAAATAAAAGAAAGATAAAACTTAATTAAATTTAATTTCAAGTTAAATTAAATCTAATTTATAATGTATTTTTATAACTTCTTTTAATTTTGAAGTTTTTAAATCAACACAAGATTAAGTATTTATAAATGGTTGGTAATTTTGGTTTTAATTAGGTATTGAATTAAAAATTATAATTTAAAGAACTAAAAACTTATTATATTTTAGTTTTTAATTCTATGTTCCTTCTTTTTTTTTTTTTTACTTTTACAGAGAACTATATTAATTACTGTTATATTACCAATCGATAAATAAAGTCTTATGAATTAAAAAAACATTTATGTTAAAGAAAATATTTGTAATTATCTTGATAAGTAGTATGCAAATTCTTTTTATCCTGAAGAATCAAATTCATGATTCAAAATCATTATTATAGCTCTTTTTATTGTTCTTACTAGGATTGAATTTAAATATTTTTCTAATTAAATTTATATATGGTAATCTACCTTTGTAAAATTTAATATCCTACATGTTGTCAAAAAATGAAAACAAAGCATTTTATAATTTAAAAATTCATGTATTTAACATTTATTTTAAAATAAAAGAACAGAATAATAATAGATAATGAATAAAAGGAATGTTATAACCTACGTGTTCAATTTGCAAATCACCTGACAGCATTATATTTTTTTGCATACCTGTGCACTATTTATGTTTCACTATTTTGTGAGTGTACTTGTAAGAGTATATATGTATGGGTGGACATACGTACGTACGCACCCGGCTTTCCGTACATTAATGATTGTACATTCATTCATATATTTCGTTAATGAAAGTTGCCCTTCTCCCCATTTACCAAGTTATTACCGCATATAGCAAATCTGTTGTTGTAGCATTTACCATTAGCTACACATTGACATTGTCATTTAAAACGTTATTGCCAGTTGTAACGTTTTACAGTCATTTTATGTTCAGCGCTATGTTATATGGGACAGGTGATAATAAAAATTCACTGAGGTGACAGAATTATTTATGATTCATGCATGTTACGTGTTATTGGACTGTTAACAAAACGCATATGGATTTTTTTTTCCGTTTTAGTTCCTCATTTCTAATTTAATTTTTTACAATTACTGTTTCATTTTATCAGACATTTTTCATTTTTTATTCCCTATAATTTATTTAAGAGAATTATTAATATGTAAATTTGAAATAAAAATAATATTACAGTACCGTATTAATATTCTATTGAATTGAGATTAAAATGCTGATGTAAATTATCTAGATTCCGTCTATCTGATATATATATAAATGTAGAGGAGTCTGAATCTGTTACTATTCAACCAAAACTACTACAATAAAATGTAATCGATTAATTGAATTGAAAATTTCCATGAACATAATATTTACATCTGATAAGGATGTAGAACTATTGCAATTATGAAATGATTTTATGATTCAAGATGGCTATTTTAATGGCTTTCGGTAATACTCGGATTACATTGCTTGTCGATATTCAGCTTTAGTATTGTCAGATCGAATTCAAACACCATTTTCAGTATTTGAAATTAAACTGCTCCAACAAAAAAAGATCTCTTTGTCTCGTTCTATATCTCTTTTGGTTAACTATAAATATCGTTTTAAAGGTGCGATGTTGTACGACGCGGCACGGTGACTAAATAAACGCAGTCATTACCACTGTAACTGTGTTTGTGTGCGACACAACTAGGTACTAGCACTTGCCTCAAGTTACTTTATTAAAAACTGAAATAAAAGAATAGAGAATGAGAAACTAAGTACGGTCATCTCTTTTTGGTTTTTGTTGGCTAATGCTAAGAACCACGCAAATTTTTCCCCGTGCAAAGGGCAGATAATCAGCTACGATTACTATTTTTAGCCGGCCTCCGTGGCGCGAATGGTAGACTTGGTCTTTCGTGTGGAGTTCGAATCCTGATCAGGCATGGCATTTTCACACAAGGTACAAATTATTCATCTCATCTTCTGAAGATATACCTATCGGTGGTTCCAGAGATTAAAAAAAAAAAAAAATACTATTTTTAATATGGAAGTTGGCTAATCTGAAACCCGCATATTTTACTCAAAGTTTAGAATCCTGTGCTGACTAAATTATTACTCTGAAGAAGTTACAATACGCCAGTTCAAATTTGTATAAATTTAAGATGATTTAATTGTTATTTTTCAGGATTATTCTCATGAACAAGAGGATAATGAAAACAATGGAAATCCAGGGGATGGAACCCTGACCGGCTAGTACTAATTAAAAAAAAAATAGATTCTATAACGTATCTAAAAGAAAAAAAAAATCATAATTCTTATGAAATGTTACATTTTTAAATAACGTTTCCATGCAATAAAATAATCGTTATTATAGATCTTGAATTTTTTTAATAGAAATTTTACTGTACTATATGCAGAATTGATATGATTTATATCTATTTCATGAAAAAATTGTCCTGCTTATGAAGTTTCAGGAACGCAAATGACGAAATATATTTTTTAAGGAAAACTAGTACACTTATTACTAAACATTATAAGCCTCCTCAAAACCACGGGTTGGTCTATCGGTGAATTCGTCATTGTACATCAGCTTATTTCGAAGTCGAATATTCTAAGGTTCAAATCCTAGTAAAGGTAGTTACTTTTAAACGGATTTGAATACTAGATTGTGGATACCGATATTCTCTTTAGTGATTGGGCTTCAGTTAACCATTCATCTTAGGCATGGTTTACCTGAGCCTATACAAGAGATTAAACTTCATTTACATTCATCATATCATCTTTGAAGTAATACCTTACGGTGGTACCGGAGGCTAAACAGAAAAAAAGATAGTACAAGCCTTCTTGTTGTATAATCTGGTAGTTTTACATCAAACAGCTTAACCATAAAATTATAGGATTTTTTTTTATTTTTATATGTACTAACAACAATTTTTTCTTTTATTTATTAAATAATATGACCAAAAAATTATTTATGAGATTTTTAAATTATTTATGGCTCTTAATATAACGTCTAACAAAAAATCTGTTGTTATATGTTGTATAAAAAGTTGGAACCATATTCCTAAAAAAAAAAAAAAAGTGAAATTAAAAAGGGAATAGACATGATTACATATATCTTTTCTTTTTTTTTTTATTATTTATTTTAATTTGACTAAAATTATTTTGTATTCAAAATAATATTGAATTTGATTGTAGAAATATTTTTATACACTTCTTATACGTGCATAAGAAATTACAATTCATCCATTAAGAAAATAATTTTAAAAATATTTTATTACTCTAAATTATAAAGAAAATACAAAAATAGCTAAATTATTAATATCAGTAAACTTCAATTTATTCTGTAGCTTTTTCAACGGTTAAGAGCTATTTTTATAAACGAATTTTAAGAATTCATTTTAAAAAATAATTTCAATTTTTTTTTTTTTTTTTTTTTAATAATTCTAATAGAATAAAAGTTTACATCAGTTGCAGACGTATTTGATTAAAAAAAATATATTATACATTATTGAAAAAAATAACTATTTGATTGAATTTTTATTATTATTTTTTATTGTCTAAATTCTGCAATAAATAATATGTGTAAAAATATGAAAATTATTACAGTAAAAAGAACCTTAATATTATTTTGAAAAAACATTACTATTTTAGATGTTTAGTGAAACTATTATTTTAGATGTCACTTTTTTTTTAAAGATTTTTGTTGTTTCTAACGTGTTTCATAATATTTATCATATTCTTTAACTCTGCTCAATTTAAATATTAATTTTTTTTCTTACTCTCTCCTCTGACTATATTTTAAGTTTTCTTCACAGGCGTTCCCGTATTGGCCCACACAGTGACATCATTCCATAATATAACGCATTAATATCCTTTATTATAGTAATTATAGACATTAACATTTTGCACGGTCATTAATATAAGCTTTAAAAAAATGTATACATATATATTCATATATATATATATATATACACGCATTTATTAGCTATTGCATACCTTAAGGGATTTTTTTTATAATA
>JAAAKQ030481874.1:0-22298 GCA_010016005.3 Zanna intricata
ATTTAGCGGTAAATGTTATGGTTTCTTATGGTTTTTAGCCTGAAAAATTCAAATTTAAATTTATTTAACGGGAGGAAGTGAAAACCGGGCGAAATCTTTCGCTAGCCGTAACTCGCTAACAAAACGTTTTCAGGCTTATATTTATTTGAAAACTTTTTTCTTATTTTTAGATATAGAATCCGTTTCCGACAGATTGCCGTGCAGTTTTCATACACCCTGTATATATATATATATATATATTTAATGTTCATCTACGACTGATATAAATCTACGAGTGATATAAATTACTAAAAGGTTACTTAAAGACTTTAGTCTCTGTTTATATTCAGTATATCCTTAAATCTTAAAACTACAGATTTGGTGCATGTTATGTTAATACACTGTATGATATTTATAAGTTTATATGGTAGTGCGCAGAAATTGTAGCAATAAATGATACAGAGTAAATTAAATAGGATGAAAATTATAAGAAAAAAATAATTTTTATTATTTTAATAAGTAAATAAAAAATTTCAGTGAGTACTACAGAAGTGTTGCAATTATTTTTTATTTTATAGATTATTGTGTGACTTTAGATGTACTGATAATACTAAAATAATGATAAATAAAGTGTTGGTTTTTCCCTTTTTGTTGTTTTTTTTATAATTGGTAACATTTTAAAAATAACTATTTTGTTAGTTTTTTTTTTCATTTTGTAATTTGATTTATATTAGACTTATTTAATGATACTAGAAATGGAAGATTTTGGTAATTTTTTATTTTTTTAAAGGGAAAAGATTTCAAAAGTAGATATTTTGTTTAATATATTTGAGGTAGTTTGTTTTTAGTTATCCAAATTGATTTTCTTTAAATTATCTAAATACTGTACTATATGTAGATTTGGATGTTTTGAAAGATCCGGTGATTTTAAACATTATAAATGTTTAAGAACGTGTCAGACAAGTATCTGTTTAATTTTACAATTTGTTTTAATTGCATTAGAAATAGTATTTCCTGAAGGTTTTTGTATTTAAAACTCTCCGTTTATGTTTACTAAAGAGAATTTTACAATATCTAAAAAAAATGTAAAATAAACTTTATTTTGGCAGATATTGCATCAGTTTCTTCTCCTCTTCCCTCATTATCTACTTTCCTATTAATTTTTCACCCCTATATTTCTTTCCCTCTTCACTTTTCCATTATTTTTCTCGAACAATATATGGCTAAAAAAACCATATATTGCGTACCACCATACCATTCTGTATGGTACAAAAATATAATTAAGACAATACAAAACAAATTATATTTAAACAAATTGATAGGGTGCGTCAGAAAGAACCTGTTTATATTAGTTACAGCCAAAGTCTCACAATGGAACTTCTGATGCCACCTTTCTGATACCACACTTTTCAGGTGTGGTCGACCTGAGATTGTACAAGACTACAGTTCATTCACATTCATACACATCATCCTCATTCATCCTCTGAAGTAATACCTTAACGCTAGTTCCGGAGGCTAAACAGATAAAAGAGAGAGAGAGATGCCACCTTTAATATTTTCCAGCATTCTTGGAAAGAAAAATCTCCATTACTTCAAATGTATTAATAAAAACCAGTTATTAACATTGTTAACCTTTTTATTAATGTAGGAGTTCAAAATCCTACTGCTTTCTATCTCCTGATTCTATTAGCCATGGATAATACAAAAATGTTTTTTTTTTTTAATAAAGATTTTGTTTTAAAATTATTATAATTTATTTATTTTTATGGGATGCACTATTTTAAAATGATTTTAAGATAATTTAAAAAGTGAAATATGTTAGTATAAAATAAAATGGTAGGTCTGATTTTAGATCTCAAAAAAGGATTCTTCTTTATAACTTTGATTATTAAAAAAAAAATAGTTTATGGACAGAGTATCTCAGCCATTCATCTGGAGGTTCTAGATTTGATTGTGGTCAGGGAAGGAATTTTTAACACCCTAACAAATTCATTTTTTATCATATAATTCATTTTTAGTAACTATTATTGGGGTGTAAGCCTGTTGTCACTGCATTCTTAAAAAAATGCAAAATAAAACAGTAATGGGGTCTTTTTCGCTATTCCCCCCCCCCACTTATATATGGATTATTTTTAGCAAATCGACCCAACAATTCATAAAATGTATAAATCTTATAAAATTTCACTACAAAGCAATAACTTAACTTTTTTTTTTTTTTTTTACCTCCAGAACCACAATTAAGTATCACATCAGAGGATGAAGATGAATGATGTGTAGCGTGTGTGAAAATGCCATGCCTGATTGGGATTTGAACCTGGGACCTCCTGATGAAAGGTCAAGACGCTACCACTTGCGCTACGGAAGCCAGAACTTAACTATCACATGGATAAAACAAAGCAATATCTTTAAAAATTTCAGCAATGTATTAATTTTTATACCTCCGACGCCACTTGAACTCAGAAATTTTTTTCAAAACGTGATTTTATACATAATTACTTTTCGAGTATATTTATACCAGTTTGTGGAGAAAAAAATTATTTCAGTGGTGGATTAATAACGAAAAAGAACCCAGAAATGGCCTACAGCATTGCTAACATGAAGATATTCAGTTAAAGAAACACCTTAATGCAGCAAACAAACTGAACCAAATTCTCTACTAATTCAGAATTGATTTTTTTATTGTAGAGCTCAATATATGCAATTAGGATCTTTGTTATTAATTAGAAAATACTAATTATTCTGTCACTTTACATTCATGCAACACTTGTTTGTTAGCTTTGAAATATTTTTTGAATATTTTGGTGATTGTGTTCTTATAGCAAAATAAACAATTCTCAGTACTTGTTGAATATTTAAATTATGGCTTAAATTTTATTGTGATAGTTTGATTAATTTTCTATTACTACTCACTTTGTTTTAGCTGTCTCTTTTCACATGTATTAATCTCATGCTATCTGTTTTATGTCATTGCATACAGTTCTTGCCAATTCAGAAGTAGGTTGTAAAAAATCTGTTGATATGTAGGTGCATTATGAGTATTTTATAAATAAAACTCCAGAGACAGTAAAGAAATACAGATGCTTGACCTTATGGATTACAGTGTGTAACTGTTCTGTTCATTTGCCTGTTACTTTAATTTTTTTAAAAAGTCATTCATCCTATCTAATATTTCAATCATTTTTTTAGTTAGATAGTATCTTTAAAATAGTGATTTATTTATTCACCATATTTGTAGCTTATTCCATTCTAAAGTTACATTGTTCGTTAAGTGATGTTATAAAATCAAAGACAATTTTAGAACCCTTACTTCTCTTCTTTCACAACAAATTTACCTCTCATATTTGGAAAGAGGAAACAAATTATGATTACCACGATTAAACAAAACATGATAACAGTTATAAAAACACAAGATATGGTTTTATAAATAATTATGAAAAACCCATCAATGAATTAAATGTTTGTGGAAAAAATGTTCCATTACAACACAGACTAACATTACACTAGGCTCACAGTTCCATACAAAAGACCTATTAGTAATTATAAAAGTAGTGGTTACTGCTTTATATAATTTTTTACTAACAAATGTGATCCAAGTTATTTATATTATTATCTGACATCACTGTCATATAAAAGAGATAAAGTAACACCAAGATTAACAACTAAACACTCAAATTATTCATAGTAGGGTTTATTTGGTGAAGTCAAACCATTTATATATACATACACATGAAAAAAGAGAAACATGCTATTTCACAACCATATTTCTTATTGAAAGTTAAATCACCTAATTACTGGCAACTCACTTAATTTATATCACCAGTGGTACTTTTGTATGTAAACTTATCCTTAGTGATAATTTTTTGCTGTATTTTATATAAATTAGTTATAAGATTATATTTGTAAAATCTGTACTCATTTTTTAAAGCTATTCTTCTAATAAAGGTCTGTAGTATATAATTTCACTTGAATTTGTTACTTTTTTTAGGGGAGATGAGGTGCAGCGTTCATTGGAACTTCTGGATCGCGTACTCTCCGAGTTCGACGACTTGGAGAACGGTAACGCACCTGGGGACGAGAGTCCTTCATTACATTCTGAGGACGACGGCTACATGAGTATGAACGGCCGACGTGCCAAATTTGTTCTTAGTTTTCGTCCTGAAGTGCCACAGCTTCCTGAGCCACCTCCTGATCCACCACCTGCAAACGAAGCTCCTGACTTTCCACCACCACCTGAAGAGGCTGAAAGGATTATTTCCACATTGCTTCCACGGTTGGCTTTCTTATTTCAGTTGTATTTTATCAATACTATATTCATTTAATAAAAAATAAATAAATATATATATATACTATATTCATTTAATAAAAAATAAATAAATATATATATATATATATACTATATTTATTTAGTTTTATTTATTAGTTCTTTTGTAAATGATGGAATATTTTCATATCATGTGGAAAAATAGAAAATTCATTATTTAAAATTAATTCTAGAACTTGGTATATTAAGAACCGAATGAATCCATTCTCAATCAATGAAGTCAAATTTTTAAATTATGTACGAGTATAGGCTATAATTTTTATCTCAGATAATTAGCAATTATACTTTTACGTTGAGAATCTGTATTAATTTCATCATAATACATACTTTACAAAAGCCAAAATAAACAAAGAGTCAGAATAGTAATTTTTTCCCATTAAAAACTGTGTATTTTAAACAATGATTCCTAAACTTTGCATAATGATTAACTTTCTTTTTTCTGATGTATTCATATCAAATTATTTGCATTAATTTTTGTTTATATTTGATAAATCATTGAATTGTGAAATGATTAGACTTGTACAATCTGACAACATTTAGGGTGCATTGCTCTGTGTCAGAACAATCATAGATTAATAGAATGGCAAATAATGTCATTGTGTACATTATATAATGAACCTGGAAATAGCATTTTCCTGCAGTGATGTTATCTTACGTAATTGTTTATTATCTGTACTACTTTAATCAACCAGCTTTCAGAATTCTATATAAACTTTATTTTAACATTCAGCGAGTACAGATTAAGATACCAAATATATATTTTTTTTTATAGTTGCAAAATACTTTTATTTAATTTTCACATTGGAAATTTCATGGTGTTTTTAATAAGTATATTTCAAGGTGTATATTGTAACACTACTATTGGTATAGTCAAATATTTATTAGATTACATATCTATGTAAATAAATAATTTGTAATTAGTGTTACAAATCTATTTATTATGTGTAAATTTTTATTCTTTGTCAATTGCTATTAGTAATTGAAGTATGCAAAAACTGTTCTTGATAAATGGTTATTTTTCTCTTTTTAAATGTTTATAAACAATATAGTTTATTGTGAACAGTTATGTTTTGTTTGAAATGGTATTAATATTAATTTTAATTAGTTATTGGGTTTTTGGTTTTTACTTAGCAACGATCTATAACCTATCAAAATATAAACATAGATCAGCTGATCACCTGATTGATTTGATCTCAGTAAAATTGCAACTGGTGGATCTAACTCTTTATCTGGTAGAAAACGTGGATCTTTAACAACTTCAGATAAAGACCGTAGGAAGTTGTTCCACTGTAAACTCATTTGAGACAATATCGCTGGCAATCTGAATGACTCTGATAGCAAAGGTACCATTGATGAGTTAGATTCCCATTCAGGATTTCCATCATGGCAAATGATTCCAGTGTTGGATAAGATGAAAACAACGTGGACTACCAATGAGATCAAAAGCAACAACTTACCTTTGTCAAACAAATATGATGACTTGCCAATGAAAGAGACAAATGATGAAACATACCGGAAGAAGAGGATGTCAGATCATCACTGATTGTTCTTTATTGGATTGTGGGAGAGTTAGTTGTATCCAAAAGCTACTACTATATCAAAATTATCAGCACAAAACAAATCAAGTGATATCGAAAGCGTAAACATCTACCAAACAATAATAAGAATTGATCTGTGAGCAAGCTCATCAAACACGTTTACGCAAAAGGACAAGTGTTCCTTTCAAGTAATATTGAGAAGTCTCCAGTATTCAATCCCTACTGACACCATCAAGAATGAAATTGAAGATCAAGGACATAGGTGTTAATTATAATAAACACCTGTCTTCATGTTACAAAAGAACTGTTGTTTACTTTCTTTGTGAAACTTGGTCTAGAGATACAAGGAGATATTCAATTTATGAGACAGCAAACTACAGCACCATATTCGAGACACCCAGAAGAGCTCTAGATCTAGTCCACTGCATAAGATGTCAACAATATGAATACAAAGAATAATTGTCCTTTATGTGAAGTGTCAGAGGTACTCAGGACTACTGACTGTCCTAGAAAAGACTGAAATACTCCTACCATTTGCACACTTTGACATTCAGATCATGTGGCTAATTATAAAGGTTGTAATGAGTCTGCAGGGAAACCCTGGAGAGAAAGCCAAGGTGGAAAGTGCGATGCTCCACAGAAAATGCTAGTCTGTATGGGCTTAGGAGAAACAGTTGACTTCTTTTAATCTGAGCAACACCAAGTTATCTTCTTTAGGCCGAGAGAGATCTGGGGATCAAGCACCCAATCAGATACTAATGTTGGATCTTATGCTGCAGTTGATAGATGGAATGCCTGTAAGGATCCCGAGGACAAATTATAGAAATTGACCTCAAATATAGAGTTTTTAGTACAACAGATTTGAAACTGATAGGGTTAGATAGCAAGATGATAACCTCTGTTGAGGACCAGATTTCTTAGAATATCTACCTAAAAATTAATGGTCATGTTGCTCGCAGCCAATAATTCTTTTTTCTCTGGTGAGCGGAGGAATCCCATTTACGGATGAGTGTTGGGCTTGCTAACAGGTTCCAGGGCAGGACCCGAAATTAAGCATAACACAGCCCCCAGGAGCTGCCTTCAAACTCGGGGAATGTAGAGCCCCCCCATGTATCATCGCCATCATTCATACACGCATGCAGAGACAAGTGACGGATTCACAGGATCCTTGTCTCAATGTCTTCCTTGCCATCAAGACTACTGTCTTTTGGCTCAGGGGCTCCTCAGTCCATCTAACAAGAATTAGAGCTGATTATGTTCACAGAATCATTAGATATTGCACTACTCTGTGAAACTCACTTCACCAATCAAAACTGTCTTCACCTTAGGAGTTACTCTGTATGGCAATATCGGCTATATATTCTATATATGGGTAACTATCTGGACAATAGGGTGCATGGGAGCTCTACATTGGTAATAAGGAAGGTAATAAAGAATATGGTAAGATATTATCACTTACCATATTTCAGCAGCAATCATATCTATGCTATCTCAATTGAAATTTTAGACTGGTCTCTGAAACTTATCAGTGGCATACTGCCTTCCTAGGCATATTATCTCAAGTAGATTATTCACTGAGTTTTTTGTAACACTGTACCTGCGTTTTATTGCAGGTGGGGACTGGAATGCAATCATGTTCATCGGGGATCATGATACAACAACCTGAGGTAGAGTTTTAAGGGGTTGCATTATAGGCCTGTAACTAAGCGTAATCTCAGGATTACAACTGATGTATTGGCCAACAGATCTGAATAAGTACCAGACATTTAGATGATTTCCAGTGAATCATCTGTACACACTTCTGTGGGGATTGCCTACAACTTAACATCAAGATCATTTGCTGATCTTACTCGCTATAAGCACAGTGGTATTTAGGAAGAAGAAACCTCTGATTTGACACAATAACAGGACAGACTGGGTGTTTTACAGGAGCTGAATCGAGGATGAACTGGTTGTACACATTGAATTGAAATGTTTGGCAATTATAGATTATGGGACTGAACAATTGACTTCAGTATTGTAGGAACTAGCCTTCTAGGCTCAGTGCCTTTAATTGCAGGAACTAGGTTTGTCTTTCAATGACCTTTCATGACATACATGAAAGGCAAGATGAAGTATACATGGGAAGTAGTAGATCTCATTTCACTGAAGAGGTGTCTAAGGAGGAGATTGCTACGTTTTTTCTGGTAGTTAATTGAAACCCAACCACCAAAGAACACTGGTATCCACGATCTAGTATTCAAATCCGTATAAAAATAACTACTTTTCCTAGGATTTGAGCCTTAGAACTCTCGACTTCAGCTGATTTGCGATGTCATGTTAACCACTAGACCAGCCCGGTTGACTAAATTTAAGGAGCTGTACTGGTTAATAGGGAGGCAATCAGGATTTTCCATATCTAATGGGCTATTATTGTAGAAAGTGATCATATAAAACCAATTTGGACATATGGAATCCAACTTCGGGGTACGGCAACTTCCAGCAGTAAGAATATAGCACTACCAGAATAAATTTGCAAGATTCGTAATACAAGTGCCATGGTTCATTCAAAACATCAAAATCCATGAGTACTTATGACTACCGTATGCTGGCTTCTGTGGCACGAGTTGTTGCATCTCGGCTTTTCATCTGAGTTGAAATCCCAATCAGGCATGGCATTTTCATACACTACAAAATTGTCATTCAAAAAAAAAAACAAAGATTACCTTATATTTGGGAAAAATTCAATCAGTTGGCAGGCAAGTACAAAATAAAGCTTTATGACCACATGAACCTCTAGCTATTAACCTATTGGACATGAAGAAAGAATTCCTATTGGAATGGTGAAGATTTTAGCTAGTTTTAACACTAGTAAACTTAGGAACCTATTAGGAAGAGGCTTCTATCCATGAGTTGTTCACCATTTAAGCATTTATGTTAATGTTTATGTTGCTGATTTCATTTGTTCTTATGTTACTTTTTCTTTTACCTTTTGATTTTATTTGTATTACTGGACTTTTTATGGATTCTTGTACCTATTTGTGTTGACTTTATCATTGCTTATGTTATATTTGATTTACTGTTGATGACTTTAGGACGTATTTAATTAAATTTACTTATGGTTTCTGTCTACATTATAAATATGATTAGAAATTTAAAAAATTATGCATACATCTTATGGTCTGTGTCCTGATAATTACATTGGTTTCTCATTCAGGCTTTAGTTGACTTCTGTGAAAATTAATACAATTTTATTTATTATCGTAAAAGTTTAATAAGAGCTCAGGTCATGTGCAGTCGTTAATTTGTCTAATAGTTACAGTATTCATTTATTTCCATGAATAGTACTATTCTGCATTTCTAAAACCTAACTCTTATACATTTATAAAATTTAATATATTTTGAGGTAACTTGTGGCAAAATAGATTGTAGACGTGTATACATTGCACTGTATAAAAAAAGAAAAAACTGATTATTAAATTTTTTAGCTCCTCGAACTTCATTTAATGCAATTTTATTTTACTGTTACATTTTCTGCCTTTTCTAATTGAATCTAGCTTGTTGAGTTTTATCCCATTACCTTAAGGTAAATTTAATGTGTTCTGTTATTTTTATAGGGAATTTAGTGCTGTAAATTTTTATTGAGTACTCTGCATAACAATCTAATAAAAAATTGTTTTTATTTAGAAGAAAATGTGATGTCGTTTGATTAGTGAATTTTACATTTACTACAATCGCAGTTGTAAATATTTCATACATCTCTAACAAAAAGAAGAAAAAATATATTTAATTTTAAGAAGAATAAATTTGAACTTCAAAACAAAGTTTCAAAATAGTTTACCAACTTTAAAGAAGCCATATATAAATTCTAAATTTATAGAAAGAATAAAATGTTTGTATTTATATATAACATTAAACCATCTTGCTCATCAAGAACCAGATTATTGTATTGTATTCTAAAACTCATATCTTAAGTAACTGGTTGCATTAATTTGAAATATCAATATCATATATACATACTCAAAATAAAATGACAATATTTAATGATAATCCTATTAAATTATCATTCTTTATTTATTTTTTTTTTCTACTTGGTCAGGTGGATCGTACTATTATGATCCTTTTCAATAATTGATCTTACTGTCATGTAAATAATTTTTAACAATTGGTAAAATCATGTTTATACTTGTATTTACTTTTAGCATTTTTCCTTTTTCTTTTAAATTCCTGTAGCTCTCAAAGTAATGATTGCATAATTGTCTTTTATCTATAGGTTTTAAGTTTGGATCCTGGATTAGACATAGCAATTTTCACTTCCTGCAAACTTTATGACATTTCATCTTGTAGGTTAGTCTCAGGAAGGGCATATGGCCTTAAAATTCAATCACAACAAACCTAAAAAATTTAGTTGCCAAAATAAATGGAAAATGAGAAAAAAATATTGAGTTTTAGATTATATATATTTCTAATGTAAATTCATATGTATATAAATGTGTAAATAAGTATAGTAGAGTCAACCTTTTCATTTATCCTAAACCTCTTTCTTTAAGAGATTTCTAAACACTTAATTAAAAAATTAATCCTTTGAATTGAATTTGTTTGCTTATTTTAATATCAGCAAAATCTAATTTTCAGTTATTGCACTGCTTATATATAGGTTTAGTTAATGAATTAAATTATATATGTAGTTAGGATTGTATGCTGATACATTGAGAATATTTATTGTAAACTATGGCTGTTATTGCTTGAATAACTGTTAGACCAGTTTTTGTCTTGCTTTGTGTTTCTTTAATTTCATATTTTTAGAATGCGTGAAAAAAGTTGAAATTTAAAGTACAATTTGGTAATTATATTTACTATTGTTATTAGGTACTAAACTGTACAGTTCACAATATAATTATATTACACTTTTCTTTATCTTGAAGTTATTACTATTATAACAAATATACGTTTCTTCATAAGCTTTCTAAGCCCGCTAAATGACAATTACATTCAGCATCGTAGGTGAAACCTTTATTCTGTAATATTGGCCTAACTGTATGTTAAACATCATTACTATCTAAGCAAGTAAGTGACTGGTGCTTTTTGTTTCTCATGCTCTTTACATGCATTATACTCATTAGATAGACTGGAGCAGTTTATGTAAAACAGTTAATCTAATGTAACATATCGACCATAAAACAATACTTTATAGAAAATATTCAGTTGGAAAAACAGTCAGTATCATCCAAAGGAGGTATGGCCCTGTGACTCTGACTCTCACTATGCTACATTTGATGTTATACAAAAGTAGGGTACACCTGAAAATTATACCACATTGATAGGTTTGAACAGTCATTTTTGTTTCAGTGTGAATTTTGTATCAGTCACTTTATTTCAGTGGAAAATAAGAGCTGGAATTTCCAGTTAAAAAAATTAATAACCTACTACATACTATATTTAACTACAGAATAAGGGAAATTTTTATTAGATATGGAGTGTTCCAATTTGTAGTGGATATTATTATATGGATAGTAAACTGATAAAACACATCCGTTGTTATTGATTTTTATTAAATTTAAAAAAAAGAAATAATTAACTCTCCATTTTACAACACCTGTAAATTTGTTTAGATGTTAAAAATATTTTCCTATTGAAAAAATAGAACATACAGAATACAAAACAAGACTATTTTCATTTCCTAACAAAATTACGCAAGCTAGAATAAAATGTTACTATAGACATTTCATATAGATTGTGGTATCAAAATTTAATAAGAACTGTGTCAAACTGATAACCATCTAACTTTGTAATACATAAAAAAATTAATAAAAATTGCAGGTTAACATTTTGTTATTAATACAAAAATAAAAAATTGTCCTTTTTTAAAAAATCATTAGACCACTTTTTATTCAGGTTTAGTATTCAAAATATATAAATTTGGAATTTTGTTAAGTTTTTATTTTAATTTAGATTTTAATATCTCTTTTTTTTTATTATAGTGTTTCTCCAGGAAATTCTAGTAAACGAAGCAGTAATGGAATGAGAAGACCATATGTTGGATCGCTTAGACTTGGTCCTAGTACAGATCCTGATGAACAAAGAGTGACAACTGCCACTCAAACAACATTGGTAAGATTATGTAACCAGACATAGCAACATAATCCAATAAAAGTATCTAATAAGCACATTTTTGTATTTTTCTTTGATGAGTTTCATTTCATTTTAGTAAGTGTGGTCCTAACATTAGACATCTCTCTTATATATGAAGATATGTCACTAACATCATTTTTTCTTAATAATTATTAGCTACAAATTTGCAAATGTTAAATCATGCAGAAAGATGAAGACCATAATTTTCATCATTATGATAACATGTAGTGATCATATTTCAAGTAAAAATCTAATTGATAATAACCCTTACTTTTGTATGAGTTACTTAATATTGTTGATCGCATACAATTCTCTCTGATATTGATCACATTCAATATTTTGTTTTAGTAAACAATTTTAATTTAAAAGAAGCGGCAGTTTAGATTTTTATTTTAGAATGTTTTCCCTATTTTTCTAATGTTTAGTATTTCATATAACTTATCAATTAAATTAAGCCAGTAATACAGGTGAATAAATTTAATCTTCATAAATTTTCAATGCAAGGGCCCCTTGAAAGTACTAGTAATATCCATTCAGTAATTATTCATGGTCATGGTTTACACAGAATTTGGACTGAAAATCAGTCAATTTTCTCACTACTTCCTGCACCTGTGTGGTTTAATGCGATATTCTTCTGCTTACACACACCAAAAAGGAACTTATCATAGTCAAACAGTATGAAATAAACACACAAAAATATATAACAACGATGTTTTAAAGTAATAAGCATGATTCAAATTAAACTCACATTTTGACCACATTCTAAATATGTCTGTCTAATTAAAAGAATCCACCAGATAAAACATTATTAGATGCCATAGTGGAAAAAACAAAAAAATAGTTCCTGAAGATGATCAGAAGAGCAATTGAAAACATGACATGAGTTTTGATATGATATTGAGTTTTGTTGAAAACATCAAAAGTAATTGTGGTTCAGTTTTTTGTTTAAAAAGCATTAAGATTAAGAATATAAAATATATTAATAATAAAATTATTAAGATTAATAATATAAAGAAATTAAAATGATAGTTACAGAAAGGATCAAAATCAAAATCTTCTTTTTGTTTTACAATGTATAATAGCCACTAAATAACAGGTATCAATTCTCTTGAATGGTCGAGCAGTGAGTTAGGAAAGGTTGAATGAATCAGTCTGCCATCATTTTCATTGATATGACCACAAGCAGTCCCATTAGCGTTGGTCACATGTGGTGACAGTGTGTTTAGTGCATCAGATTTTGTGGATGATAATGGAATTGTTCATTAAGAATGTATATAGGATCTCCTGCAGTTTGTTTATTAAATTCAAATTGATCTCTGTTTAATTTATTTACATAGTTTATTATGTTAAACTATATATAGTGTTAAATGTTGGTTTCTGTTATAAATAAATAAACTGAGAAACTTTCTTAACAAAAAATACAGCCACTCAGGAAAATATAAATTCTTTTGTAATGTTTTCTCTTTTTTTCGGCCAAACAGCAATTAATGTAGTATGTGATGTATTTTAATAAGAATAATACCCAGTGTAACACACAATCCAGCTTTACTCATCACCTTATAACAATATCTTATGAACTAACATGTACCGTGGATGCTTTAGAATATACTTATTATTTCTGTAAAGGCAACAGATTAAATTCAGTAGAAAAAGTGATATTTACAAACTCTCTAAAAGCCTATTCACATTCTTAAATAAACCACATCCACAATTCTCTTGTTACTTGTTACAAACAATTCAAGTTGCTCTTAACAATCCAGTTCTTCCTTAATATTACTTAAACTCCACACTACAACTAGTAATAATATCACAGCTTATGAACAGATGATTGAAAAATTTGCAAAGGAAGCAGATATCTTAACTTAAATTTCAGTATGCTCAGCTACAAATAATTTTTCACAATATGAATCATTTCTTTTGTGAATCATTTTCTTTTGATTCCTAAAGTTAGATTACATTAAATATAGATTCTATCTGGTTAAATAATTTATAAGTTAGATAAAAATAGGTTTTGATTTATGTAGTTATTAATTTTGAAAGAATAAATATAAGAAATGGGTAACAAATGAAGCTTGGGTTTCGCTTCTTTTTTTTTTTATAAAAATTAACGGCAGTTTCATTAAGATTTTTCTGTATGAAGATGTATTTTCTAAAACAGTGTTTATACCAGTTTTGAGTCCAATCCAGTCATAATCACTTTGCTATATTACTGTAATGCTCTTATTATAAAATGTCTTGTAAGTAGCGGGTGCTGTGATTCTCAAATCTGGACTCCTAAGGTAATATTAAAGAATTACATAATATAGTAACTATTGTTTATTCTTTGAATATATTTTTAGTAACAATAATTGCTATGACTATAAGTCCTCAGAGTATTTTTTATAATATCAAATAGCATGTAATGAAACTGAAACCAGATTTTTTTTTTTAACTTTAATAAGAGATGGAACTGGTCTATTAAAACAAATATTTAGGTGATGGCATTATTCTTACTTCACAGTTGTAAATTGTTATTCCCTGATACATTCTAAAAGATCAAAAATATATTGAATGGCAGCACAGTTATCATTAACAACTTAACTATGACATTTTTTTTATTAATCTCCATGAGAAAACATAATAATATTCTCACTGCATAATTACTCCTACAAAATTAATGCATATCATACTCTAAAGAATTAATATAATTCTATTGTTTTGCTGACTGCAAGCATAGTTGTTTAGTTTATAACAAGATAGAATATTCTATATAAAAATTTTATACAGAAGGATAGTTTTATTGATCAAAGAAAAAAAGTTATTCATTAATTAAAATATTTAATCTACAAACAATTTAATTTTTTTTTTTTAATTATTTTTTTTAATAAAGAAATGGGAAAATATATTGGATGGATATTTTTTTGTAGCTTTCCTTGGAATGTTGTTTATCATTAAAAATAAATAAAATAAAGAATACAGTTATTTTGCAACAAAATTTTATTTTTATTTTTCATGATTGATTAATTCTACCAAGTTGTGTTAAATCATGTTGCATCAGCAATGTAATGTTTATGAGAAAATACTTTGTTTATGCTGATTAGGATTATTTGAAAATTATGGATGTGTCAGTTATGGTAGTTATGTAGTTTCTATCCTTTTTAACTGTACTTGTTATATTTGGATATTGTGAGGTTATGGATATTGAGTGTTTTTTTTGTTTTCATATTTTAATGATATATAGACTGTGATCCAATTTATTGACTAAATTGAGGAATGTGTGGCATTGTCTCAGTGTTGTCAGTGAATAGAAGTGTAATATTAAGAACATAATGATGCCAGTAAACTATTCTTTCTCTGTACTTCCCATTATGTAATAATGGATATTTATGATGAAATATTGTGATTCAACGTTACTACCACTGCTATTGGTAGCTCCACTGATGTAGTGTTAAATTAGTTTCATAAAAATCTAGAAGAACAATTTTCTTTATATTATTTTTTAAATTTATATTATATATTGTAAGAAAATGTAAATGCCTTTAAGTTCCACTCTGTATTATTGTTATCAAATTTTATTGAATAATTAAAAAAATATTTTGCCAGGCTGTAGGGAGGCTTAACATTCTCCCTACAGCCTGGACCTATCGCTCTGCAATTTTCATTTGTTAGAGCCACTTAAAGAAGCTCTAGGAGAGCAACGATTTGAAGATGACAAGGGCGTGGAATTATTTGTGCAAAATTAACTCCTGATACAACCAGCTTCATTCTATGATGCTGCGATACAAAACCTTCCTTCTCGCTGCGAAAAATGTATATTTCTAAAGCAGGAAACTATTTAGAAAAATAAATAAATTATATTTCCCTTTTATTTTTCAATAAATATTTTTTTTTTTTAAATAAAATTTTGTTTATATTTGATTTACCCTCATGTATAACATTTAAAATGAATATTTTATTGGCATCATTAACAGCTGTTAATAATGTAAAGATTTTATCTGTAGTTTAAGCTATTCTATGCTGATGTGTTTTTTCTTTATTACAGCCTAAAACACGACATCAGCGACCATATGGCTGGGAAAATGGACCAACTGTACCTCCATTTCACCTACAACAACAGACTGTTAATCCTGCTGTAAGATTTGGCAGTTTACCTTACGATGGTTCCCTTCAGTGGTTATCAAGAGGCTCACCCCTTCCTCCTCGTACTCTGCCTACAGCTGTTGAAAGACATAGGGAAGTACGTAGAAGAGTAGGTGATGAGCCAGATGGAGAAGCAACTTCACCCTTACGAATCGTTACAGAAATGGCTGATGATGATGTTGCCAATTTCTCTGATGATTCCCTGGAAGAACTTCTTCCTCCACCACCTCCTGCATCAAAACGTAGTAGTATTGCATGGGAAGTTCCTCTAGATCTTGATAATGACGCCCTCCTTACTCCAGGAAGTACCAAAGTTATTGGTCGACGACGACGTAGATCAACTGATCGATCAAGTAAGTGTAGTGTAATTAACTAGTGCAGCAGTTCTCAAACTTTTTTTTTATGTACAGTCATGTGAATTACAGATCTGTAGCAAACAACTGAACTATTAAATATATAACATGTCATCAGAATAGTATAAATGGTAAAGCAATAAAATATTAATTTAAAGTATCTGGTCTTTTTCTTTTCATTAAAAAAAAAATTCACATATTACAATTTTTTAATTTATTACACATTTTTTTATTAATTTTTTATGAAAACATTTACTTTATAAAAAAAGTTAACTATATAATTATTTATATTACTGATTACAATATTTTTGAAGACTAAAAATTGAGAAATAAGGATGGTCTGCATACTTAAACAAGTGAAGACTAAAAATTGAGTGAGAAGGATGGTTCTAAATGTTTGAACAAGTGAAGATATCTGTTTCAGTTGAACTTAATTTTAAGCACAAATTTCTGTCAAAATTCAGATAATTACAAAATATATTTTTCATCATAACTATAACAGAAAATAGTTTTTGTAAGATATGGCGTCAAAAATGGAATTAAAAGATGTGCTTTGCTGGATAGCAATGGATATTCATTTTTAACCTTAAATAAAAAATTCACATAACTTAATTTGGTAAATTCCATTTTCAAACCTCCATCGTAAGATAGTTCTATCAAAGATTCTATTTTTTTGTTAGTATTACAGAATGACATTGTGAAAGGTTCATGTAACCATAGGAATTCAGAATAGTCTCCTTTAAAATATTTTTCAAAAATTTCAGCAAGCATTAGGCAATGGCGTTTTGTATTATTGATGATTATTAGATTATCTACATTTTAGTTTTTTATACTGTCACAAAATTTTCCAAATTTGGAAAAGAAATTTGCAGGTTTTCTTTTGATATACTATATTATTCATTATGTGATATTTTTTGATAAATTCCTTTTTTTTGTTGTCTACTAAAAATCAGTTTGATGTTTCAACTTGAAAACTTAAATTTAAACCATTGAGGCAATTGAAAATATCTGATTAGTGTGCTATTTATTTTATTATCTACAGCTCATTTTGTCAATTAATCTTGCAATTCAAAATCTGTATCCGTTAGGCATACCTGCACCTCTGAATGTAGTTACCTACATTCAAATGTATGTACCTGCTTAGCATTTTTCCTTTAGGGAACATCTCACCTGTGCATGTCACAGTAACTTAATGTGGTCACTGGTCATTTTAGAACAGTTTTGAAAATAAATGAAAGTTTAAAGCATAGATTTAATAAAATTAACCACCTATGACAACCTCCTGGAGAACATTTATAAATTGTTCAGGCATCTGTTTTTACTGCTAAACTTTTCTGTAGATATTGCAGTGAGTGAAGATACAATTTTTTGTAACCGATTTTACTTTTGTGGCAACACCTCTATATTCTCCTGTTGTAGTTTGTTCACTATCAGAAAAGAAGCCAACAACTGCTTCCCTGCTTCCAGTCCAATTCATTTTCTGCAATAAAGCTGTTTGAATATTTCATTGGCATATTATATTGCATGATAGTTCATGTTGATAAATCGTCAAAAAATAAATAATTCTATTTGTATTTTGAAAACATACCATTTGTAAACTATAAGTTGAGAAAAGTTATTTACATCTGTCCTTAGTGAAAAATTCCATTTTGACTTAAGCTATTATTAATTTTTCTTCATCGTTTAATGCTGTGCCTTCAGTTCTGCAGTGAACAGTATTTGAAAATGATATTATATGTAGCTGTTCAGCTGACAATTCACCCAACATACAAATCAACATTTCTTTCACAGCTGGTAACAACAGCTCTTCACCAATTGTGAGAGCATTTCCACCCTGCTATTCTTCAGATCCCAAAGAAAGTTGCTTCATCTGCTTTTTAGAATACTGACTATAAAAGATTAATTTTCTTTTAGATTTTATCTCTGCAATTTTCAAACAAAATAATCCTTAGATTTGTTTTCTGATGTTGGATGTTTAGTATTAAGGTGCCATTTCAATAATGAGGGTTTCATGCTTTAGTTTGAAAGGATTTCAATGCAGATCGCATATTGTATATTGAGATCATGTCTCTTTGTTTAAATCCATGACAATAAATCCAATATTATTGTACCCAGATCATATTTTCTTACAACTTTTCATATTTTGGTAGGAAAAAGAACTTGAATCAGAGATTTCAACTGACAGTGATTTATCTTTTGTTGCAGTGTTAAATCACTTACCCTTGTTCATTTATATTTTATGTCAGCTAACCTAAAGCAAATTAATTCAAGCAAAGCATGTATAAAAGAAATATCTTCCTTTCGAGATGCATGTAAATACTAGCACATCAGATTTATCTAATGAAAGTGTAACGCAGTAAAAATATTTTCAAATCAGATTATCACAGAATAGAATAAACACGAGAGGCAACTGTATCCATCTGATTGTAGGATAACCATGACCTGCTCACTTAACTATTGGAGGAAAGTACAGCAATTCTTTCATACTGGCCATTGTGAAACATGTTCCTACGTATGCAATACTGTGCAAACATGGGATGGGAAAGACAAGTTTCCACATTTGCACTGTGGCATGTAAAAATGCATTGGGTACTGGAAGTTGATTCTTATTGGCCGAATAATTAATGCTCTCATTGCTATACACAAATAATTTCTTCAGATTAAGGGAAAAGGAAATGAATAATAAAATATTTTAGTATTTTATCAAAAAAAAGGTTTGAGAACTGCTGATCTTTTGTATTAATAAATAAATAATAATAAATATCTGTTGTACTAATAACTTTATATTATAATATAAAATTTTGTATTGTATTAAAAGAAAAAATGTATTATAAAGAGAAAGTGGGGCAGCAAGTTATTTAGTCCCTATGCTGCCCTTAATTTGTCACTACACAAGCATGGCGTTATCTTTTAACCCTCAATATTTACTTAATATATAATATACTAATATAAAATACATTATACTTTCTATCAGTGCATCAACAGCTAGATACTAAACTCAAGTGCTGCTGTCAATAAATAAACAGGTCTTTTTTAGTTATTATATCCTGTCAGTTTTTATATTTCTGAAACATGGGGCCCAAATATTCATTCATTATTATATAGCAATATAATATGTAATGTATATATATTTTTTTCCATTTATTCATATAATTAATAATACTGTACTATGTTGTGAAATGAAAAAAGATGTGGTGTTGGCAGCCCCTAAATATTTAAGTTTTCTTAAATTCATTCCCTTATACTTTGTGGATAATTTTTTTTTTTAAGTTTTATTCAATTTGATTATGATAAGTGATATCTCTAAATGATGTGAATGTTACTGATGGATCTAATTTAGGCAAAACTAAAATTGAGATGAACAAGTTAGCTAAAACTGAGATTGAGGGATCAATATGTGTCCACCAGTTCCTTGTTCTTAATATTTATTAACGATCTTCCTCAGAATCTCAGATTAGTGACATTCATCTGAGATTTGTTACATTCTTCTGGTTAATTCTGGGTATATTTGGGTAATTTATCAACAGTCAGAAAATTGTGTATTAATACATCAAAAAATTGTTAATTGTATGTGTTGTAACAGTGTAACATCTAATGTAGATAAAAATGTTGCTATTTTTTTCGTAAAATGTATTGTTTCCATTACTGTTTATTTATGTATTTTCCCACATGGCTAGTAACATTATTTTTATTGCCTGTTGAGCAAAATCTGTAATTCCTAAAAATCATTTAGATTATTTCATTTACAAGATAAAGTCATATTGTTTTATTTGGAAATGTTTTTAACAAATCATTAACTTGTCATAATTATATAATATTTGTTTTTTATTTATATATTCTGTTCTGAAATAAAACATTTTCCTGATGAGTTGTATATCTAATCATCTCTTTTATAACAGAAAAAAAGGGTACCTTATTCTGCTTCTTTACTTTATTAATTAAATTTTTTCTTAGCTGTTACTATCATGCCAAACATAATAGTTGAGATTTTACTATGCAACCAACACCTTTGATGATCAATCACTTGCAGGACAGAAAATCCACATCCACTTCAGTGCTTGGCATGCTGAAGTGCAGTCATATGTTTGACTCGATGAAGAAGTCAATGAAAACCATCATTCTTCACTCTCCCTAGTGTTCCTGGCACATGCTGCATGTTGGTTCTTAATAATGGGTGTGTGATTTTATTTCATGACTGACTTCTGACTTATATCAAAAAAACCTTAAACATTTTGACATTTAACATATATATAAAATTAAATATTATATCTTGGATTCTTTAAGTCGGGGGTTTTCAGCTTATTAGCTAAATTTTTGGTGCCAGTAAATATAAATTTTATTAACTGATAAATTAAAAATTCAATTCAAAAATTTCATTTATCTGTATAAAAAAATGTGTTCTTCAAACTTAAAAAAAATCATTTATTTCTAAAATGTTATACTATTCGTTTTTCACAGATTAGAAAACAGAACTATTATTTTCAAACAGCTTAACTCTTCAATCTTATGAAAAAAATAAAACTTTATTACACCTATATTGCCATTTTTAAGAAATTACCTAACCATCTAAGTGATCTGATCAGTTTTTTTTTAAATTAGATATTTCCTTTTAAAAAGAGAAAGCTTTATATTTAATAGTTTAGAAAAAACATTTTACTTACATTAAGACTTTAATGACGTTTGTCAGAAATTAATTTATATTGAAAAACAAGAAAATACTAAAAATTAATTTACAAAAAAAATGTACTTAAACATTTGTTTTTTTAAAACAGCATTGTTTAAAATGCTGTTTTTAAACAATAATCATCAGTAGATACCACATCATCAGTAGTATATAGAAAAATAATAAATTGATAGAAATAAATTAATACTAATTAACCAATAAACTGTAATTATCTAACACCACACAACATGCAGTTTCAAAAGTATATATTAAATATAAATAAAAAAACATAAACAGTTATAAAAATAGTTTTAGGCAGTCATATTTAAAGCAGAAAGTAAGCTAGAAGCAATCTATTCCACTGAAACCTCCAACTCAGATTGCCCCTAATTCACCGCTTGCATAGAATTGTGTGAAAAACATTCTGATAAAGAAAAGAATGAATATTTGAAGTATTAGATTGCTCAATGTCTATAAATTTCATGTAATGTAAAGTAGAGGAATATATTATAATTAACAGTATTACGTATGAAATAAAATAGTTTTCAATTTTATTAATGTTTTTATTTTTTTGAACAATTTAAATTGTAACTGATAACCTGCTGGATTCTTTTCAAATCTGCTCATGGATGACCTAGAAAAGAAGTTTAAGACAATTTCAGTGTTATTTATAACTTATTTAAAATTTTTTATGTTATTGATGCTTATGATATTTGATTTTAATCTTGATAATTACATTGACAAAAATTAAAAAAAAACCATCTAAAATAAAATTTGTTCTGTTCTTGGACACATTAAACTAAATCCAAGACACAAGCATTCATCAATTAAAATATAGATGAAATTAGCAATGTAAGAAGAAGGAGAAAAACTAAAAGAAAGATTAGAAACAGATTAGAGAAGGATTTGGCTCATTATAAATAATAAACACCAGAAAAATTAGCCATTTTCCAAAGAAGTGATTTTAAGTAAAAATTACAAATTATGTTATTTATGTATTGGCAAATTATGTAATTGGTATCAGTCTCCAATTTTAGTCAGCTCTTATAAGGTTTAGTTCTAATATGTATAATCTTTTCCATTCCACCTCCCCCCCTCCCACTCCTCTCTCTCTCTCTCTCTCTCTCTCTCTCTCTCTCTCTCTCTCTCTCTCTCCCTCCCCCCTTTTCTGGCGCCCTTTGTACCTGTTCGGCGTTGTGTCGTGAAAGAGTGCT
>JAAAKQ030481918.1:0-22293 GCA_010016005.3 Zanna intricata
CTCTCTCTCTCTCTCTCTCTCTCTCTCTCTCTCTCTCTCTCTCTCTCTCTCTCTCTCTCTCTCTCTCTTTCTCTTTCCCGTACATACACATAAGCACACAAAAAAAATACACATACAACCTTTTGCTCAGCAGTACGGTAGGGTAGTAAAACTCCTTTAGCTACTGAATATTCGAAGTATCCCAAAAGTTTTCTTCTCTTAACAGAAAGAGATGGAAGTGAAAGAAAAGCTTAGAAAAGCTTGCTCGTCTGGTATGCGTTCACATAAAAGCTTTAGTTTTAACCTGTATCCATTATTTGAGTCACCCGTACGCTGTTATTATTATTATTATTTCAATACTTTTATCTCACAGTAGAGCAGCAAGTTCGACCACGAACAGTAAAAAGAAACCCCCGCCGTTGCTATTTCTAATTCATATTTGTTGTGATTTCAACAGTACGTCGATTCAAGAACTAAATAACAATCAGTCAACTAAACCTACTACTCTTGCATAATAGTCAGGATTTTAAATATTAATCTCTTAAAAATTAGTTGTATTTAATTAACTGAGTCTGTATATTTTTATTAATATGTAGATTACTAGTATATATTTGACACGTACTTTAATTTTAATAGCTGCAAGCAATTTTCATTTATGTTTATTTATAACAGTTGCCTATATAATAAAATATTTGTTGACATTAATAGTAAATATAAAAATTGTTATTTTTCAATATTGATTCGTTTTTCTAAGCGGTTTATATGATTTTTATAAAGTTAAAACATTTCTATTATTATTTAAAATATTAAATTTATTATAAAAATGTAAGTACCCATTTGCAATTTTCAACAAAAAAGATTAAATTTTTCGATTTAAAACTCTAAAATATTTCTTAAATTAGAAATGTTAGATGGAAATTCTTTAGATAGACCCGATTCTTGTTTTTATTTCATAATCGTAAAAAAAATATTTATACAGATTTGGGAATTAGCTTAAAGAGTAAATTCTGTAAGAGAGTATATGTTCTGATAGATTTACTGAAAAATATACGCACCAAGCGTCCGTAGAGGGCCGTTGTGCCCTTAACTATGTTAAGTAAAATACAGAAGCTCTAACTACTTCGGAAGAAAAACACCATAATATTTTGGAAAATATTAAAAATTATTTTTTAAATATTTTTCGTACGCATTTTTTAAAGATATTCATTTTATTATATGTTTGGAATCGTAAGAAAAACATTTTCAGACAACCTAACGTGTAATACAAGTAACTCCTGGACCGTGTGTAGCCGTTATCAAGCATAAGCATCCCGTACCGGGCTTATTAAGGGAAGTAAGCACAGAAATGGACTCTCGTTGTTTTTTTCACCGAACCTTACATCCCAACCTCCGTAGGGGAAGACACCCGCATTGTGACGTTACGGTCGCCATACCGACCTCCCGTTCCTAGACCTGTTGGGCTTTAACGGTAGTCGTCTTCTTCATCCTCGAACCGATAACGTATTTCACTCACGGGCTTGGCCTCAGTCGGGGTGCCACCGACGCTGAACCGAACACAAATTTCTGTTAACAGATTAGCACGCTAATCTTATTTAAACGCAGAACCTGTTTGCATCTGCAAATGTTTTATTAACTCTGCCAGCCGTCGGGATGGGATGTATAGTTAATAAAATTACTTTTAGAAAACATAACTTAATCAGGGTTTCTTGTGTCTCAGATGCTTTATGTACCATATAGAGATAAAAATAATTAATTATTTAAAGAAAACGTTTTCGATTAAAAATCCGCTTCATTAAAGGAATAACCATAGATTTTTGTCGTTTTACCCTATAATTTTTTATCTAATGAAGCATTTTATTTAGTATAAAATTGAAATATTATAACTTTTTCTCTGTAAGAATCAGAATTCACTAATCGAAATAAAAACTGGATTTTTTATTTATGTAATATAATTTTAAAAAGCGTTCATATTTCGGGAGCTGGTTCACAGCACCGACTGATGCTGGTAAACGGTGGAAGAAGTCGATTTCTGGTATTCGTTTAGAATAACGGATAGAAGTGATAGTTTGTAGTTCAAAACTCAATACGATAATTTAAGTTTGTAAAGCGTTTAAAAACTTGAATTAACCGTAAATTAAAATTTACGCTACGCGGTTTGTTAGGTCGGTAATGCAGCCTCTATTTATCGGTACCCCGGCAATGCAGAAGAATGCTCGTTTAAATAACGGTAACGTGATAAAGTTGTATTGTTGCTGATCGGCAGTTGTTAAAGAAAGGTGAAACAGTTTTCTTTGCAAACTGATACAATTTATCTAATGAGTAACATTATTTCAAGCTAGTCGGCGCTATAAATCAGCGTTGGAAATTTCTTTTTCGATTGACCCCATCCTTAGAAAAGAAAAACAGGGTAAAATGTTTTTTTTAAATCATAACATTACATAATTTAATTGAGATTTGCGAGATTAACTTCATCGATCGGCAAGATAGAAGTGATAAAATATTTAAAACTATTAAAAATGATTAACGATCGACATTCAAAATATATTTCTAAATCTTTTGAAAGAATATATTTTCACGTATTCTGAAAGTCGCTTGTTAAATATTTTAATATTATTTTTCCTTAATGCTAGATTCAATTTTTCTCGCCTCTAAATAATAAGGTAATATAATAAATATCAGTAGATCGGTAATTATATAACCACCTATAAAAAATATTTTAATAAATATAGATATATATATTTTAAATGCTTTACAGCATTTGGGGAACTTTCTAAAGAATTCCTTTGCCAAATCTTTTATTTAAGAATTATAAATAGATTAAAGGCTTTGTAATCGCTTTTAATTATTTCAAGCAGGGAATATAGTGAATTGTCACAGTGTTAATTAAAATATAAAATAAAACTCTTCATTTTTATTTAACGCTTACGACTACAACAAGAAAACATCTCATTCGTGTCTGCGATGAGACGATTAGACACTTGACAAATCAACAAGTTAAAACATTCTGTCAGAAGAATTGAGAAGAAAACCTGAGAGAAGAGAACACATAACAATAGTAAAAGTAGATTTAAATCTACATTTAGAAGAGTAAGACATAGAAAATAACCTGTGCAGGAAGATATTAACGTAGTATAAAGGTAATGTATATTCTCGTAACAAACCCTTAAATTATTTTTTTTATATTTTAATTCCATGTTTCTCAAAAACTATTTAAACTAACTATTCCAAATTTTTGCTGTAATTTTAGAGTGAAACTTATTAATTCTTTAGTGTATTTTTTTTTCCGAAAACTGTTTGACAAAAAAAATGTTAACTTATTTATTTTTTTAACTTTTTAGAAATTTAGAAACTGCAAAAATAATTTGATTCATTCATAGATTTGTTGCATTTTGTTACTTTATACAAAATATTTATTAGTATAATTAATGATTTTGCAGCTGATCTATTAGGAAAATATTCTAATAATTGATGAATGTCTTATTTTATTTTTAGAAATTTAGAAACTGCAAAACAATCTCTTTAAAAATACTAGACATCAATAAATCTATTGTATTTTGTTACTTGATACAAAATATTTAGGCGACCTAAATTCGGACTACCCGAAATTTATTATTATAATTATTTACTTTTGAAACTGACGATTATAGTTATATAATGTAAGATAACGGACGATTATGGTTACAGTTTTTAAGCGAATAGAATATTAATCTTTTTTACTTTTTCCATTACACAGATAACGCTCCTTTTACCGATCGGTGATGTTTATAGTTCAGTGATTAAAAATACATTTTTTTTTCTACCGATTGATCTTTCAAAAGGACGATATGAAATCGGTTTACAATGGCAGTAACAGTATTTCGAATATCGAAGAAAATTGTGTTTTGGTTTTGATGAAGATGTAAAAAAAACTGAAAACAAGAATAATTATCTACTCGTATTAACTCAAAAACATTACGTAACTATTCGGACGGCCAATTATGAAATGGAAGATATCGGTGAATATACTTGTATATAGACAGAATTGAAAAAATTAAACAATCTATTTCCATTAAAAGAAACAACAATATATTACAGACTGAAATTAAAAGCACTGTACGGATTGATTTTTCATATTTAAATTGAATAGAATTATCATATTTATAATATGGTATCCTTTAATTCACTAAATTATCATTACTGTTGGCGTTCAATCATGAATGTATCTCATTTTAATCTTTTACTTATTTTGTTATTTTAATCTCCTGATGATGGTTTAATATAACCGAAAGATCTTGAGAAATTTCATATTTTTTTGCTGGTAAGGCGGATAAAACATAATTTAATTATTTTTTATAACATTTTTTTTTTATTTTTATAGTAATTTTCTAATAAATTTTGAATGATTTAACTGTAATCGGAATACTTATTACGTATTTTTAATATACTTATTACATATTAATACTTATTACATTTTTTTTTTTCAATTATTTTTAGTTTTTAATTAATATTTATTTATTTTATTTTTTGTATTTAATTTGAAAAGTTTTATAACTATTTTCGTTTGTTTTACTTTCAGTGTGATTAATTGATAAAGAGGACAAGTTTCATATTAAATTCGTTCTCTTAAATAATGGCAACTAAATTCCATCTGTCACTCGATAGGGTTTTATATACTGGTGTGCCACATTGATAGTCGATGTTTTAATCCGTTATTATTATTATTATGTTGACATATGCCATCGATTATCTTCCGGTATACACTAAATTCTGTTCTCGACCGAGCATTGAATTTGCATCATTAGTTTAAATGGTATAGGGCGATCAATCAATGTTTTAGCCATTAAAGTTTTGTACTATCAGGAAGATCCTTGAAATGATCAATGTCGTTATGGCCTTTATAAAGTATTGACCTTTGCTTATTATCTTCCATAAAATATCTTATTTTATTTTATTTTTTATCCGATGAGTAGTGTCTAGTATTTCACATTCGATTAAATGTTAAATCATGTTAAAAACATGATTTATTTGTGACAATTTTTATTGAAAATTTATCATACTTTTGTTTTAACGTACTTGAAAACGAATGAGAATGATGGAAAAGTTTAAAAAACAATTGTAAACTTTTTGTACCTTAATCTAGAATTTTTATAATTTTTAAAAAATCTCCTTGCAGAAATAGTCTAAAAGATCGATAAATATAATTTCATAAAAAGACCTCCTCAGTCAAAACTTATTATAAGCGTACTAACAGTTTGAGTTTTACATTTTGTATATGTAATAATATTGAAATTTGAGCTGTTGAATTCATTAGAAACTTTAAATAAAATCATTGTTAAATATTTTACCAAAAAAACCTTTACTTCATAATTCTACTAAGTACTAATTTAAATAAGAAATATATTTTCTATCCTTTGCGAAAAAAACAAATAATTACGATTTTTTTTATCATTTTAGGTGAATATAATTTCAAAGCTTTGTCATTAAAAAAAATTCAAGAAAAATATTTAGTTGATGCATGGTAAATATATTAATTTTACCATCGTTAAATTTCAATTAGTTCCGTTCATTAGTTTGCCGATAATATATTTTTATATAACTGATATTTCCTTTATCAAATATTACTACAAACTTTCCTGCCGTAATGAAAAGTATTAGAACAGTAATTAAAAGTTGCATTTAATTTATAATTGCAGTTATATTCATGAAATAATTAAAAGAAATTTTTTTTTTTTTAAAAGCGTAAAAAGTTTTTTTTCTCCTGGAGAGAATAGAGTACGTTGTGAGGGTGTAAACATGACGACAATACTCTCTAAAAATAGACTAATATATGTCTTCATGGAATCCCTTATATTTTTATCGCTGGATTGTAATAATCACCAATTGGGAATTGCTATTCTATTGCAGTGCAATAACTAATTTATCGAAAACGTTTATATAATCCTTTTTTCATTAATTTTTTTTTCAAACTCGGTCATATTTATATATGTCATATGTTGGTATCTTATAGTTATAATTATATAAACCGCTTACCAACAATTATATATGTAATACGTCCATGCGCTTTCAGAAAGTAATTTCCTTCATCAGGAGCACAATAAGTAATTATGAATGTAATAATAAATTAAACTTAGGTCTGAAAAGTTCCCGAACTGAATTTTTGCAGTCGATTCAAGTTGCGCCATCTCTCGGACAACGAAGGAACTGTGTATTAAGATTTCTGAAGAGTGTGTGTACAAATTTTCGTCATGGTTTGTCAGTCCGGTCTCGAGTTATATTCGGCCGCGTACGTTGTGTTCACGTGACCTTGTGCGAGCTCGCAACATGGATCAGAGAAGCGCGATAAAATATTGTGTTCAACTTCAAAAATCTTTCGTTGAAGCTCATTTTATGATACATCAAGCATTCGGTGATGAAGTCGTATCTCCTACTACAACATATACGCGGTGAAGTGCTTTAAAGACTGTAGAGAATCGTTGGATGACAACGAAGGCCGTCAACAGTTGTTCATGACGAAAACGTTGTGAAAGTGCGAGCGATCATGCTCGAACAACCTCATCTTACTATTCGGGACATAGCAGAGGAGCTAAACATCAGTAAAGATGCGGTACATACAATTCTAAGAGAAAAAATGAACCGGCGAAAGGTGTGCTCTCGTTTCGTTCCGCATTTCTTGAAAGAAGAAAAAAACAAATGCGTCTTTCTTGCGCTCAAGACATCGTTGAAACTACCGGTAGCGAACCGAATATTTTGCAAATAACTGTAACTGGGAATAAAAGCTGGTGCTTCATGTATCATCCGGAAACGAAGCGTCAACCCGCTACTCGGTAGTGTCCTGGAACACAAAGACCGGCGAAAGGTCAGGCAGCAGAAATAAAGAGTGAAAAAGATGTTAATTGAATTCTTCGACCCAAAGGGCCTAATTCATTATGAAATTATCCCACCTGGCAAACCGTGAATTCTACATTCTATTTAGAAGTAATGAAACACCTGATAGTCACATTCGTCGAAGCAGGTCCGAGTTCATAGATCCGGGCAGTTCAGTCGGACTCTCCTGCACGACAAGGCCCCGGCCCACATTGCAGCAGTTTTAACACGTTATTATGCCGCAAATCAAATCAGTCATCCCACCAGCCCTATTCACCCGACTTGGCTCCAGCAGACCATTTTCTATTCTTGAATCTCAAGTTGAAGATAAAAGTCTAATTTTTCGAAGAAATTCCGGCAATCCAAAGGGCTTGCACCGAATAATTGAAGGCGATCCCACAAAGTGATTTCTCCAGAGCGTTTAACGGACTCTACCGGCGCTGCAACGAGTGTATAACTAGAGAAGAGTTCTATGCTGAAGGCTGATGTGAGTAAATCGTTTATCCTTGAATCTGTATTTTTATTTAATTTAGTTCAGGAACTTTTCACATATACTGTATACATAAAATATGTTTTTGTATATATAACAATTGATCGTCATGTATGTTAAAATTATGTCAACGTAGTACGTGTTGTCCGTGTAATGTTCTCAATTGTTATGTATAGTTGAGGAAGGGGATTAGTTTGGCCAGCATAAAAGTCAACAATTATTATTCTTTATCAAATTTTGTTTGCTCATCTATCAGTTTTTTATTATTTAAATACGTACATTAAAATATTTAAAATAAAATAATATAAATTTAATAAATGAGTTAAATAATATGAATTAATAATATATAATTAAAATTTAATAAATAAATTATTTACAAAATATACATAAAAGATAAAATAAAGTTAACTAATAATATAAACGGAAATGAATATGCTAAAATCGAATACAACATAAATTACAGAAAGTTCAACAAAATTTTTAAATCATTCGGATTCAAAACTGCTTACATGACTAACAATAAAATAATAAAATGTATAAATAATGTAAATCTTCCTAAAACAATAAAAGCAATGATAAATTTAATCTAGATAAACAGGGTATATATAGTTTAAAATTCGCGGAGTGCGACTTAAAATACGTCGGCATAACTAATCGTTCATTTACAATCAGGATCAAATAGCTTATAAATAGTATAATTAAAGGTTACATAAAAAAATAGAATTTTACTAAACATTCTAAATAAAAATCATAATTACGACCCAGAAAATTTTATTACACTTGATTATTCTAATAATATTTATGAAACTAATGTTTTGGAAAATTTCATATATATTTAAATAAGTAGAAACTGATAAATGAGCAAACAAAATTTTATTACAACATTTTATTCAAACAAATATTGAATAATAATTGTTGACTCTTAGGTTAGCGGAATCGATCCCCCCCTCCCCATAACTATACATAACAATTGAGAACACTGTACTGACAAGACGTACTTTCTCTTTTTTCTGTTTTGCCTCCAAAATCACAGTAAGGTATTACTTAAGAGTATGAATTAGGATGACACGTATGAATGTAAATTAAGTGTAGTTTTGTACAGTCTCAGGTCGACCGTCGCTGAGATGTATCGTTAATTTAAACCCAACCATGAAAGAACACCGGTATCCACGATATCATATTTAAATTCGTATAAAAGTAACCGTCTTTATTAGGATTTCAATCTTAGAACTCTCGACGTCGAAATCAGCTGATTTGCGATTCGAGTTTAGCCATTGAACCAACACGGTTGGTAGACAAAACGTACTATGTTGACATAATTTTAACATACATGACGATCAATTGATATATATATATATATAAAGTTATATGATTAATATGTATAGTTTTTTTTATTATTACATACATAATAGTGTGTTCCTGATAATGGAAATTACTTTCTGAAAGCGCTTGGACGTGTTACCTATGTAATTGTTTGTAAGAGGTTTATATATTAATTATAATCATATTTATAAACTACAATATTTATTCTATTACTTCTGAAAAACGATTTATCACAATGAAAAAATAGTTCCGTTGCGGTACCTTAGAAAAAAAAATATTGTTTTTATACGTTATATATATTTACATCAATATCTTACATTACAATATCATTAAAGTATTTATTGGAACAGTTTTATTGAATTTACGGAGCTTAGAATTCGTTGGTACAAAGTAGAATTAAAAGTTGCCTTTTTAATTTACATACGTGCTCGTACACACATACACATGCTCATTTATATATATATATATATATCCAGTTGTTTAATTTTAATCCCCCCAGGCGATTTTATCGTAAAATACACTCGATACAACAAAAAAATGACCTAAAACAAGTTACTTGGACTGGAGGTGGTACTTCTCATGGTGATCTTATATTTGACTTTGATCATTATTTTAAGGTTTACACGGATCGCACGCAAATGTGCTTCCGCTGTGGAAGTACGGAGCATCAAATCAGTGGTTATCAGGAGAACGCCAAATGCCTCGATTGTAACAAGAGGGGCATAGAATAGGCAGCCTAAACTGTGAGTTAAAGGAACAACGGGTTGGAGGCCGTATCCCACAGCATCCAAAATGAAATGTCTGAGAGCAAACAACCAATCCTCAGATGAAAAGTGCGTCGCCGCCATGATCAATGTATCTGGCAAATTCGATTTTGTCGGTACAGGAACTGCAAACGGTACATTCTATGTGTCTATGTCAGCCTGCACAAATGTGGGGGGATATATTTCCCCAAATTGCACAGAGGAAACTTTTGAGGAATTTCTGGATAATCTTACAAGAATAATAAGAGCATCTTCGCATGTGGGAACACCAAGGATCCCCACATTTGTCGGAAGGGGAGAAGAATCGGTTGTAGATGTTACCCTAATAAATGAAGTGAGCATCCACATGATACAAGACTGGAGAGTTATTAATGAGGAGGAGATATTATCAGATCATAGAGGTATTGACTTTACGATACGGTCGCCCATAGCAACGACAAAGACAAAGCGGCTGAATTGGAAACCGTCTCCAGTACATGTGAGGAGTTTCGTTGATGCATTAATATAATAAGTATAATAATAATAATAAGTACAAATAGATGAAGAGCATGTTACTGACCCAGAGACAGTCCAGCAGATACTGCAAACAGAAGCCAACAGAGTCCATCCTACGGAATCGGGTTACCACAAAAGAGTACAGTGGTGGAACCCGGAGATTGCACAACTAAGTCGGGAAGCGATGAGATGCAGAAGGTCCTTACAACAGGCACGAAAATTAGGAATGGATGAGACGGTTACTCGGTCACATTATGCGGAAGCGTGCAAAAAATACTGCTATAAGATCAAACGGGCCAAACGTGACTCATGGAGGAAGATCATCGATGAGTTAGACATAGATCCGTGGGGTAGGGCGTACCGGGTTCTGATGAAGAGATTCAGGGCCCCTCCCCTGCAGCTAGCAAAGCGAGTAGTGAAGAAGGCGATGGGAGAACTGTTCAATTTAGCTTCTTCGGTTTATCAAAGAATATATTGTGACATGGCACCTATATTCACAACACAAGAGTTCCTGAGTCATGCCCGAAAAATGAATGCTAGGAAGTCTCCGGGACCAAACAGGGTTCAGGTGACTTTGTTGAAGGGGCTGACAACAACAGACTCCTGGACTTTACTGGAATCATTAAATAAGATGGTCATGGTCGGCAGCTTCCCGAGATGTTGGCGTACGGGCCGTGTCGCCTTAATCGAGAAGGCTGGGTTGACTACTGGGGAATGCCGATTTCGGCCGATATCCATTCTTTTGGTTTAGGGAAGACTGTATGAGAGCTTGGTAGCTGGACGATTGGAAGAGGAGATAAGCGAGAGAGGTAGCCTCTCAGGTACAGTTTGGGTTCCGCAAAGGGAAATCAACTATAGACGCACTGACGTATGTGACTAGCTGGGCTGACGAGTGCTGTACCGGTTCTAGGAGGACCAGAGAAATTCCTTTGATTGCCCTTCTCGACGTCAGAAATGCTTTCGGTAGCATTCTGAAAAAAATATTAATGACGCACTTCAAAGAAGAGGAATAATTACTTATCTACCATCTATAGTTAACGAATACCTCACAGGTAGAACTGTAATAGTTAATTCGGAAGAGGGCGGGCTGAACCACGGCATAATAGGAGGGGTTCCTCAAGGATCATCGCTGAACCCCCTCCTCTGGAATATTGTCTTCGATGACATTCTTAGAGTTGTACTGCCGGAGAAGATAAAACTAGTGGCACTAGTTGTAGTGCCGGAGAAGATAGATGCAGACGACCTAGCGGTCCTAGTAAGGGGTCACACTATAGAAGAAGTTGAACGGGATGCTAACCTAGCGGTAAGAATAATAAGCAAAAAAATGCGAGAAACTGGGTTACAGCTAGAACCGGACAAAACCCAGGCTGTCGCTATAATTGGCCGAAGAAAGTTGAGGCCGTTGAAGATCACAGTTGACTGAATAAGGATAAAGACACAAGAACCTGTAAAGTACTTGGGAGTTTGGCTGTCGCGATCGAGCCTCTTCAACTACCATATACATATATTTTTTATAAAAAAGAAAAAAAAAAGGAGGTATCCGATTAACACGATTTTCTGAATCTCGAAGACAGTACCGGATAACAATCCTCCTCTCACAACATAGAAACCGGCGAGTAAATATCTGTGAAAAAAATCCGGCACCCCTAAAACACTATCTCTGATAGTATGCCTATGATCTTAAAAAACGTTCCAAGGTTATATCTATGATCCCGTGTTCCAGTGCAAAATTTTTCGCTTTTTTCATTGGTGATATCAAAAATAGGTCATTCCAGTTGAAAAAAATCGTGTGATTTTAAAAATAACGGTCATGGTAAGTTAAAAGTCAAAAGCTAGGTCTCCATGAGGTGTCTTGTCTCCCTCCAGTCCAAGAATCTTTTGTTTAGGTCCACTTTTTCTTAAGCGTAATTTACAAGAAAATCGCCTTGAGGGAATAGAAAACAATACATATTTGCATGTGTGTATTTGAGTGCGCAAAATTATATATTAAATAATTTAAGTATAATTCGCTTTAATATAGCATATTACGTTATACAGAATTATATAACAAGGTGTAAATTTAGGTGCTTTTTTTTTTTTTTAGTTACAGTAATTGACTAATTTCTTTTGAGAATTTAAAGCGAATTTCAAGAACTGACTTAATCCGGTCTCATAATTTTCTTTATGCTTTTTTTTTTATTTTTGTCACGTAAGATAAATTTTAATATTTTATGCCACGTGAGATAGTGGGTTGTTTCTACGTCTGATACTAAGTTCTTTCACTACTAGATTCTGGTTTCTTTGTTTAGGTAAAAATATTATTTCTTTTTGGTTATCTAATAACACAACAAATTTATTTGTACCTTTTAGATTTTGCATACAATTCTATATTGCACGTTTGATGTTGATTCTTTAAAACGAAATATTAACTAGAGAGTATATCTAATTATACTAATCTCTAGTTAATTAGTAAAAAAGAATAAAGCCATTAGATTCTTTTTTAATGCCATTAGAACTGAAAAAACTGATATCAAATACTACTCGCTCCAGATAATTTTTACATTTCTTCTTGCAACAACGTGTCACCACATATATTTATATTCCTGCCGTTATCGGCTCTGGTAACTTAAATTAATATAATAATACAATTTTGGCTTTTCTGGATGTTACATCTATCTTTCCTATAGTCTATTGTTTTACCTCGCCGTACACTTTCTTTAATCATTTTTCCTTTGCCGCTTTGTACTTTTCATTATTGTTATTTTTGAAGATACCTACTTATAAAATGAATATATATCTACAGCTAAACTATTTATGCTTTTCTAAGGCTGCATCCTGTTGGATATTTTCAGACCGTTTTTTCCACGGAATCTAGGATAAAGGGTTTTGAATACATGCCGTTCCACTTATATATTAGTAATGAAGAATTTCTTATAACTTCGGACCAAGTATCATTATTTTTACACATCTTCAGATTATGATTTTGTTGCAGTTTATATCCGACCTTTAATTTTTTTACGACTATTCCTATTCTTTTTTTTTTTTTTTTTTTTTTAAAGGGTAAAACCAAAATACTCTTTTGCATCTTACAGATTTTTATAAAAGCGGATACGTTTAAAAGATTTTTCCTAATGACTTTTAGTTGTACGGTACTTATAACTGCGGTACATAATAAAATGTACTAAAAAAGGGGAATATATTAAAAAAATACATTATATCTTTTTGCACTAAAATTTTGAGTCGTAAATATTATACGAATCTTCAGCAATTAATTTTGCTGAAAATATTAAAATAATTATTGTTTTAAAATAATAATTGTTAAAATTAAAATAATTATTGTTTAAACAAATAAATACAGAATTAAATATATTCGTATGGATTTTTCATGTTATTATACGTTTCGGATGTAGAAAAACTAAGTCATAAGAAAATAACTGATTCCGCTAAAAAGAAAACGTCCCGAGGCCACGATGTGTAAATCCCACGAGAACGTGTAGGTTGTCTAAAAAAAATCAATATTGGCTTTACAGATGGACATTTTTTACTTTACTTGTGGGACGTGACGCGCTTCTCTGTCGCAAATTCAACAACGGTAAGCCGATATGACATTCTCTGACGGATAGATTTAAGTCATACTTCGTTGTAGTTTAATCATTTATCGATCGTGAAAATTTTAGAAATACTTTATTTTACAAGTATTAATAACATTAACACATAATTGAATTTATTATTTAATATGTTTATTGCAATGGATTTTTTTTCCAGACGTCATATTAAATAGAATACAGCAGATATTCGGATGATAATTACCTCGAATATGGAGATACGTAAATTTATATATTCTACAGAGAATTAATTGGATAGTATCAGTAAACCGAACGAACTTTATAATAAAATAAAAATTTTTAAGAAAATTTAATTCTTTAATCCCAACAATTTAAAATATTGCGCTTTTAATATTAGGTTTTTTCTGCTTTTTTATCGAGTTATGCAGGCATCTATTTCTACGGTCATTAGCCCTCGTGGCATTCTTTAAAAATAAAATAAAATCACCGATAGGATCGTCAGATGTAAAGGTGTATAGTGCCCTTACATTTTAATAAAAACAAAAATAATATACTTGCCGTTGAGATATCAGACGCAACACATGCAGGTGTAAAGGGCTCTAACATTTACATAAAACAAAAAATAAAACTTAAACGTACAATAAAATAAAATTTACAAGAAATGTGAGACAATACCGAGCAAATTTTAAAACTCAGTTCGAGTATAAATTGTCTTCCCATAGAAGATTCTCAGTCGAAAATAACTCATACTGACTTCGTCGAAGGCTTAAGCCTACCGTAAACCCGTTAGTAATTTCCTGGCGTGTAAGTAAACGATTATTTTCCCTTCTTTGCCATTCTCTAAGTCGGTAGCAATACTGTTCCTTAATTCGTACCTCTTTTTGAGATTTTCATTCATTGTAAACTCCTCCATTAGTTTTAGAACCTGCTTTCTGGTTCTTCTTCAATTTATGGAGGTGTGATAAAAAAATACGGTGAATGAATTTTTATAGCAGCAATTACTTACGCTGCATCTATTTCAACCAGTATGTCTCATACCCTCATGTGTTGAGACAGGCCGTAACAAGTTTGAACACGTTCAGGCTTGTCAGTCTGCTTTTATAGCCGCTACAGTGAGGTCGTGTTTGCAATATCTGTCGTAAAACATGGATCTTGAACAATGCATTAACATTAAGTTTTAAGTCGAAAAAAAGTCCCAAAGAAGCTTACAAAATTTTAAAATCAGTGTACGGTGATAATATGGTAACTTTGAAGACTGTTTACAAGTGGTATGAGCGATTTAAAAGTGGAAATGAGTCGGTTAATGACAAGGAACAGTCGGGGCGCCTTTCGACCTCAAAAACAGATGAAAATGTGCAATAAGTGGTCAAACTTGTTCGTTCAAATAGACGAATGACTATTCGAGAGCTTACTGAAGAACTTAACATCTCCTACGGGTCCGTGCAAATCATTTTAACAGATGATTTGCAAATGAAACGAGTGAGTGCCAAATTTGTTCCAAGACTTTTGACTGATGAACAAAAAGAAAATCGTGTTTCAGTTTGCACGGAATTGAAGCATCTTCATGCAGATGCGACTTCATGGCCAGTATGATACCAGAAGTATACAGAAAATGAGGAAAGTTTATCATTAAATATTCATGAAAAAAAAATATAAACATTACATTATTTATACATTACAATAAAGATATACTCAAGTATGTATATGTACTCGTGTATATATATTTTTTTTTCGTAGCGCATCTGTATATAATTATTTTGTTTTTCAAACTAATTTTACTTTTTTACTGAATGTTTTCTTTTTGTTTATTCCTTATAATCTCTGTTGAGTACTTCTTCGGAGATATCATATTCAGGACGGATATTTTAATTAAAAATTGATTAAGAAAATCAAAATTTTTAAAAATAATTTACTTTGATGCCTTCGCCTTCTATAATTTTATCTGAAACAAAATTAAAAATTATTCTACAAGTATTACAATTTTTAAGTTAATAATGTTTTGGAACCATATTTTTGTTTGAATTTAAACAATATATTTTTGAATAACTTAAATTTATTCCCCTAAGCTAAGCATCGTTTTCAAATTTCAGTTATTCATTTATCCTACAAGTATTTTCACTTATTTTTATTTTTTCATGAACTTTTTTCAACTTTTCATAATTTATTAATATATTTTTAATGTTCCTAAATGTATTTTTTTGTTTATTTCAGTTTGTCATTCCTTTATAGAAATTTTTAATTTTTGCTCTCTTTATTTGATTTTTTTTTTAACTTATAACACTTGGTGGTTTTAAAAGAATTTGATCGTTTATTACTTTCCCGGCTACACTTCTATTGCTGCTATGGAGCAGCTACTTCCACGCAGCCAAAGTATATATATTGGTTCAAAATATTTATATTAGGATTTTTGCGATCTTAAACGTTTCCCCGTTCTGAGTCCCACCCTGATTCCAAAGATAATCTTAAAAAAAACCGCATATACTTCTGGAAGATGTGTGTATGTATAATTTTTCGAGAATATCTCAAAGAATTTTTATAAATGAGAACGCTGAAGGTATCAAATATTAGGAAAAATTAAAAAAGGGGGTAGTTTTCAATATTTTTCCTTTTTTTATATTTTGTCGTAGAAAATGTACTTAGTACGATAAAAGTACTTGTTAAGTTATATGATCTTCCGAAGTCAGTCGAATTTAGAGGTTGAAGGATATTCATCATTATTTTTGAACAGCTTTTTCCTCATATCTCGAAAACGATGACTAAAAAAAATTGAAATTCTGCACAAATGTAAAAAACTTATTAAGTACTTTCATTGTATTAATGTGTATAATTTTCTACGACAAAATATGAAAAAAGGAAAAATATTAAAAACTAACCCTCCCTTTTTTAATTTTTCCAAATATTTTATGCGTTCAGTATTCTCATTTATAAAAATTCTTTGAGATATTCTCGAAAAATTATACGTACACACATCTTCCAGAAGTATATGTGGTTTTTTAAGATTATCTTTAGAATCAGGGTGGGACTCAGGAGGATGAAACGTTATTTATTTGAAGTAAACTTCCACATTTAAGCTGACTAAAATTTCTTCCAGTTTTTCTTTATCCCGTACAATAATGGTAACACTGGTTTTTTTAATTTTTTCTCTATGCGCATTATAAATAGAAATAACGTTTCTGGTATCATTATTTATACAAAAAACTACTATAACCTCTGACATCCGTTTGTTGCCTGAATGTTTTTTATTACCTTAGAAACATAAGAATATCGAAAGTATGGGTAGTTCTGTTGCAAAAATGCGGTAGTTTTGTTTTGTAGTTAAATATTGGTATTACTCTTGTTCTTGAAATATTTTTTATAAAAGCCATGTAAATGATTAAATATAAAAAATAAAAGCTTTAAAATAAACATATACTCATATATGTAATAGTTTTTGTAAATTTCCTCTAATGAATTACGTCGTCTTAACATTTATGATGAATCGTTGACACGCTGGACCATAGCATATATATATATATATTTTGGTCTTAAACTTCCATCAATTCCTCAATAATTTTCTTATCAATAAAACAATATTTGTCGCTTATAGAGGTAGTAATTTTAACAATTCTGGAATTTTTATTGATTGTGACGAACGAGCTGAAAGGAACACTCACCATTTGTTTTCTCCGATGTATGTAAAAGGGATTAAGTTTACGACTCTGTTCACTGTTATTATTATCTACCTAATCGTGTCCATTATCAAAACATTTCTTTTCTGTAAAGGTAAACGGTTGAATTATAAGAGAGAAAATTGTGGAAGCCAAGCAATTGTGGAAGGAAATAAATTCCCTCCTTCATAATGGGATGGAATGATTTTACCCGAAATGAATTAACACTTTAATATATGCAGAGTTTTTATGAAATTAATCGACCTCTAAAACCGTAATCCTTCTGATAAAACTTAGTCGGGTGTTACGATGAACTTAACTTAGACACGGTAGCATTTATTGTAGTATTTTATTATATATTTGAAATGAATGAGGCTAGAATTTTAATTTTATTTGCTTTTTCCTTACCGTTACTTTCAACAAAATGGGGTTTTTACCTTGAAGCGATAACTTTTTTTTATTTATTTATAAAATCGCTCTACTTTCCCTTTTGTTAATTTGTATCGTAGTGTATAGAATACGATAGATTACTATCACAGAGAAACAGGTCTTAGACAGACAATAATATAAAATAAATCTTAATCGCATCGATTCCAAAGGGAGTAAGTTTGTTAGAATTGAATTTTTCTAATCGAAAAAAATATAAAATTATCAATTTACAATTCTGATAAGTAACTAATTAAAAACAAATAAAAATTACTTCGTTTTTCTAATTTTTGAAAGATAAAAAGGAGGGTCATTTATAATTATTATTATTATTATTATTTGTAACTATAATAATCATTAAATGATAACTAACACATCTATTTAAATAATATGCTCAATTTTATTTAATTTTTGTACTGTTTTACTGATAAGGATAAAGAACTGCTAAAAAATAAACTTGCTTAGAAAAACTTTCCCTTTTTTTAATTGATTATTTCTCATGAAAAATGCTCGTTATTATTTTATTGTAAGTGAAACTGTATTAAATTTTGAAATGGTCACCGGAGATTTTATCTGGGATCCCAAAAGCAATCTTTTAAGGTATCCCTGAATTCTATAAGATTTTCTTAAGCTAATAAGTATAGATTTATTCGGTTCCAAGTTTATGAACGACGTTTTATCTCAATAATAGAGTCAAAAACGTACCTTTTTTTTAAAAAAAAAGATCTTTTGTCTTTATAATCGAAGAGAAATTATCTGGGAAATGAGTTGTAATTAGTTTGTAGTCGTCATCTCTCTTCATGATTTTCTTCTTTATTAAACGCAATTCCGAGTGAAGAAGGCGTTTAATACAAAAAAAGTTACCGAAATTGTAAATATAAATTTTCATTCCGATCGCATTTCTGTAAGAGATAGTATTTTCCAAACGATAAGTCAATAGAATATTAAATATAAATATAAAACAGTTAATCTTCGACGTAGGAGCACGTACGCTCATCCTGTAGGCTCATTTACAAAACATAGCCGTTCTTTCTGATCCTCCTGAGCTTTAACGTCCATTCTTTGTAAGCGTTTTCATAGGCGAAGAAAGTAGAATAAAATCCTTCAGTAGATTACTGTTAGAGAGGACTTTCATCGATGCTTTCAAAAGATATTATCCTATGCGTTTTTTTTTAATTTCTCCACGAAATTTATGAAGGCGGAATAAAAATACATTTTTTTTTCATTGACATTTAAAAATTCCATTTGATGTTAATCTTAATAAGCTCATGGTTTAAATATTATGAAAAATTTTTCTTGTTTTATAAAACTTTTATTATTCAGTGATGTGCAGTAAGTCGTCTCTTAACGTTTTAGAGTTACGTACTGAAAAACTACACATCATGAAACCGGTTTGTCTGTTATATAAACCATTAATTTGTATCGTTAGGTCTGTGTTATAATCTTGTAAGATAAAAATCAGACTGTTAAAATAACTGAACTGCAAACAGTTTTTTAAGATTTTTATTTTTGTTAAATGAAACATATTAATTAAATATTTCTAGTGGGGCTGGGCGCCGACAGACCCGATAAGCCCATTCTTATTCATAAGACCATTTTCTCTGATAAGCTCCTTCTACGATAAGACCATTCTGCCTACACGGCGATCAGTATGGACTGCTCGCCGTGTGGCAGAAACATCGAAGATGGTCGTTGTAAAGTAGAACGGGAAGTCCTCCAAACTCCTTAGACCGGTTACACAACAAGTACCCGACGAGGAGGTGAAGGACATTCCTTCTAATGTAAATGGAAAGACGAGGACGTATAAATCCGCGTAAGAGGCGCGGACAACGCCGCTGATTTTCTACGAGCGACAATTTTCTACGGTCGGGGAGATGTGACCTTTTGAGAGAAGTCCGTAAGGAAATCATTCATTCATTTAAAGGACTTTGATACCGAGACAGCATAACGTTCTTGAAAGCGTCACGCAAGCAACAAGAAGCTGGTGACGACTACGTCACTCAGGCCGGCTTTCGGCAATTTCCAGTTGGCGACCGAGGCATTACCATAAGTTCCATGATATTGACAAGATGCGTATCGGTTGGGTGAGCTGTCGTGTTGACCAAACGGAAGGAGGAAGCAAACTGCTTTAGGTACTGGAATTTGGGCTAACTTGGCTCTAAGTGTAAGATCCTGGACTGCTGGACCTTTACTTCAATTGTAGTTATGTCGGCCACAAGAGGACTGAGTATAAAGAGAGGCAAAAACCCGCGATCTGCGCAGCTACCAGGCGCACTACTGGTATCAGTGACCAAATTCTCTCATATTATTAAGAAGTGCAGGAGTCAGAATTCTTCCATGGAACTGTAAAAAAACTCCTGGAACTCGATGGGTTTGAGGCGTGGGGCCAGCACTAAAGGTGTGGGAGGACATCTAATATTGTAAGGGGTGGTCATTTGGGCCAGCAAGCGGATTTTCTATTAAAATATCCTGTACTTTGTCAGTGAAGCGAATAGCTAACAATACATCTTTTTTTTTTCTTTTCTTTTTTTTCAAGAGATTCTGTTTCAGCCGTTGTAAATTGCCTTTATGCATTGCTTGATATGTAAAACCTTAAGCTATTCTAAATGTTAGAAGTAGGTATGAAGCTGCTTGTTGAGCTGTTTATCTTTATCCATTCTAAGAACAGTACTTTGGGAAAGATTACATTTTCGCACGCACAACGTTACAGTTTACTCGAGAATATAGAGATATTCAACTGAAGCATTATATACAGCTAACACATGATGTTATGATAAAATGACGTTATAACGAGATGACTTTTTAACAAAAACTTACTGTATTCTTAATTAAAAATGGTCTTTTTTTCTTTATTTAAATCGGTTAACTTTTTAATGTGCATTTACATAATTTGTTTCTTATTTTTGAGAAAATAGGTCATTTTAAGAATTTAAAAGATTTTTCAAACGGTCTAGAAGATGATCTTCGAAAAGTTTCTGCGGGTCGAATACGAATCATATTATTTTATACACTGTTTTAATTGTAGAATAGACTAGATTTATCTGCTGCATGTAAGATTTTCTAGTTGAGCGTAGATATTTCAAATAATTTTGCAGCAGCTTTAAATGTTATAGCATGAGGATATATTATTTTTATTTTAATATCGTGCTTTCCGATGGTGAACATTTTATTCATATTGGATCTGGAGTTCTTGCGTTATAAAATAACATGTAAAAATAAAACAAAATTTAAAAAAAGGAAATATTTCTTTATGAAAACATGTGAAAGAAAACTAAATTTAAAAAAGGACAGATATTATTAAATTAGATGTTATTTAACAACAAATGAAATTATTAAAATTTAGTCAAGTTGTTTGAATAATAAAAACTTCAACTTGCAAAAAACATTCAACAAGAAATTCTTAAAATTACCAAAAAAGTATTTATTTCTTATTTAGTATCGATATCATTTATTTATTTAACTTCATTTTGTTATTTATGTTATTTTGTTATTTATTTAACTTCATTTTGTTATTTATGTTATTTTGTTTTATTAATTTCATTTGTTTATTTATTAATTTATGTAAATGAGTAAATAGTAAAAAGAGAGTGGCTGAGTGAGTAAGAGGGGTATAGGAAGGCAGTATGTTACTTTTCTTCCCCCACCAAATTATTTATAAACAAAGATTATCGGCGCATTTTTAGTTGAGGGGAATATGCAATTGTGTATCGGTTCTAACTGAAGAACGCCTTCAAAACCTCTCCTGTTACACTAATAATCACAGTCGAATCCAGTACACAATTCCCTGATCGTTTCGCGTTTAGCTTTTTTATTATTTTAACAGAAATTATTATTATTTTTTTTTTTTTTTTTGGAAATTCATTAGGAAGGATAGTAAATATCCGGTCAAAAGGCATAGTATCACAAACAGTGAGACGAAGTACTCTTTCATAGACGAGTTTCGAGAGTTATTCAGTTTCGTATAAAAATAAAAACACTTTGATATTTGGCTAAAATTTAATAATCTTCCAATATTTCATGATCATGGTTTTTCCTGATTTGAAATCGTTTAATAGTAATTAAATAAACCGACCGTTCTATCCATATTTTCGTGGGTTAAGACATGTACAGGAATACATAATTTACCACCGGCTTTAATTAAATTCAGCTCCGATTTCATTTTACCGATTTATTCTATTTTTCTTCCTCAGTTTTCCAGTACATGTTATTTTTTTCAGGTTTAATTTTTTATTCTAAATACTTGTACTTCCCAGGTTTTTTTTTTATTAATATCGTTTAAAAGATTTTTAGTTTCTTTCTCAAGTAATTGTGTGCATGAATGTTTAAAAGCACAGTTTTAGTTATTTCTTAGTTTTATATATATTCTGCTCATTAAGATCAGGAATAACTTCCACCCATCAGAATAATTTTTGAATCTAACTTTATGTATTGGTAATATAAAACATATACTTTTTAATGAAAACTCAGATAATTTAACATTTTTGTCCATCAGTAGAATAAAATATTTCACTGATCGATGAACATAAGTAAATTTAGGTTCTAATGGATTATAACAAGAAAGAAGCGCTGTCAAAGCATCGCATGACGTTCCCGCTATATTGATGATTTTTTTTTTTGTCTTCAATCATTTGACTGGTTTGATGCAGCTCTCCAAGATTCTTGCCTAGTGCCACTCGTTTCATTTCGGTATACCTCCTACATCTCACATCCCTAACAATTTGTTTTACATATTCCAACCGTTGCCTACCTGCACAATTTTTCCCATCTACCTGTCCTTCCAA